>CAUYRT010090318.1:0-15360 GCA_963574885.1 Lepilemur ruficaudatus | reverse complement strand
AGTGTACCTTAGATATATACTTTCCCCCTTTTTAAGGTAGAACTCACTGAAGGTTTAAAAGAATAATGAATGCTATCACTGTGTTTAAGGGTAATTATCTGAAAATTCACTCTTGTTAAAATGTACTTTAATTATAGATATTTTTTTTTATTTGTTTGTTTTTTATTGGGGGAAAACTACAAAGCATTTACTTTTTTTTTTTTTTTTTGAGACAGAGTCTCACTCTGTTGCTCAGGCTACAGTGCCATGGCGTCAGCCTAGCTTACAGCAACCTCAAACTCCTGGGCTCAAGCAATCCTCCTGCCTCAGCCTCCCGAGTAGCTGGGACTACAGGCATGAGCCACCATACTTGGCTAGTTTTTTCTATATATTTTTAGTTGGCCAATTAATTTCTTTCTATTTTTTAGTAGAGACGGGGTCTCACTCTTGCTGAAACTGGTTTCGAATTTCAGAATTTTTAAAAGCTTGATCCCAACAAATTCTAGCTATAAAAGCCTTAGAATAGTTGAATATTATAGGATATATTGGAAAGTTTTAATGTACTTTTCAGTTTTCTGCATATTTTTACATTTCAGACTTGAATGCCATAAGTACGTGCAGTTTTTTGTTTGTATGTATTTGTGTCTTAACAGATTTAAAACAGCTTTCTTTAGACAGAATTCAAATCTAGGCAAAACCTAAGAAAGCACTGAGTTTAATATTTCTATTTTACAAGTCATGAAAATATTATATAATTGGCTTAACAAATTTATTGAGTGGAGGAAGTGCGTCTCAAATTTGTTCAAAGTTCAACAATAGCCTCTTGGCTCCTAGGCTGGTGTCCTTGCCATTTTACCATTCTGCCCCTCCTCTTTCATCTTGAAAGAAGTTATTGCCTTGAAGGATGGATAAGAGGCAGTTGGGGCACTTTTGGAGGAAGAAAAGGGCATGAGCTAAGGTAGTGAGAAAGCATAAGGTCCCTATATATTTATTTATAAAAAATTCCTTGTTAAGTGCAGAGTTAGATTTTTATTTAAAATATTAATAATTAGTTGCTATTTTTTCCAAGATGAACTGCAAAATCAAAGAATTCAGGAATATAAAAATAATTAGTATTTTTATGCTAAAACAGGGTTATTGACAAACGTATAATTAGGAATACTTTATTTCAAAGTATGTGGTTGCAATATTTTAGATAAATATCTTTGGCAATAGGGACTACTGATATATTTATAAAAACTTACGTCATCCCCACTTGTCACCAGGGGAAGTATGCATTTATATTTTTCTTTATGTGCAGTTGTCATGATGACATAATTATCTTCTTTATACAAAACTCCAGTTGTGGGCTAGAAATAGAACAAAAGATATACATTACTTTCTCTGGTTACATTGTATCACATTGAATTACCATCTATACGTAACAATTCACAGCACTTTGCAGTACTGTCAGTTTTGTTGGACAGAACACTAGAACATAATGTAATGCAGTATTTTTCATATTTGGACAATGCATGAATTTATCCATAAATAGATTCATTTTTAAAAACAAAATTACTATGGTTCGTTTGTGCTGACTTAATGGTTTTTAGTATATATCAGGGGTCAGCAAACTTTTTCTGTAAAGGGCCAGACAGTAAATATTTTAGGCTTTGTGGGCCAAATGGTCTCTACTGCAAGTTTGTCACTCTAGCAACAAAATACAAGGACAATATGTAAACAAACAGACATGGCTACATCCTAATAAAACTTTATTTAAAAGTAGGTAGTTGGCCAGCACAGCAGCTGGGGTTTGCTGACTCCTGGAATATATCAACAAAACTATCCTTAAAGCTTTTTATACTTTAAAAGCAAACAAATTCATATTGGTTCATACAATCTGATATGATTCAAATGAACACTTAAATTAATATAACTGATATTATTTTAGTAAAAAGAAATCCCTGCTTTCTGATAGCAAATGTGATATTAACTACAAAGGCAGAGATTTTCAGGTTTTATGATATATGTTCTACAATAATTTCATTCTCTCTTTACTTTTTTCTTCTTATAGTACTGTGAAATTAATGTACTATTTGGCTATTCCTGGCAAGGAAAGAACCACTTCTTATTAAGTACCTCTATTCTTTTCTCAATTTAACAATACCAACTCTTAACTATAATAAAACCAGTATTACTAGTCACCAATGTAAACTTAAACACAAATGCAAATTAAAGCAATGTTTTTACAATACAATAAAATAAAGCAATAAGTACTAGCTGCATTAGTTCTATGACAGTACTGTTTTAAGTGCTTTACATTTATTAACTCATTAATCCTCAAAGTAAGCATTATACTCATTTTTACAGAAAAGAACACTAAAGCCCAGAGCTTAAATAATTTGTCCAAGGTAATACAGCCAGATGCAGCAGACTGGTTCCATATTCTGTGTGCTCTTAATTGTCTTAATATAAAATATTTGAATCAGCTTTTATCAACTTTTTAAATATTACTATGTAGACTTCTGGATTATGTCCAAGGAGTCTTGTTTAAAAGGCCATTATAAGTGATGAGAAAATCAAAGAGATTTGAAAGTAACAGTTGCAAAGCCAAATTTATGATAAAGGGATCCATAGAAACATTTATTCAGTTGTACCAACAATTTGTTGTAAGACATAATGTTAGTAATGCTTTTCAATTTTTTTCAGATATATACCTGATAGTGATATATCAGATATATACCACTATCTAGCTATGTTACCTTATATAACAGAATATATGATAGTGAGTTATGCAAAGCATGATTCACATTCACTTAGCATTGAATGGCCTGAAGTCTTGTCAAATCATTCCTATACTGTAATGAAGGCAGACTATAGCAAATGACTTCAATGTATTCATGTCTATTGCGAAGTACCTGCAACTCACAGTTGCCTCTTACAGCAATAATGACTTATTTACTAAAATGTTCACTAAAATGCTAATGATGGAAAAAAGAACTGCTTGTTTAGAACCACAGCAAAGAAAGAAGACAATTCTTGATGCAAAGATTTGTCTTTCATCAGTTTAGGAAGGGCTGCTTTCGTCAACAATAAAATAGACCAAATAGCAATTCTATCTGAAAATTCTTTACTGAAACAGTGAGTCACTTATTGAGATCACAAGGTATAATGTTAACAAATTTTACCCTACTTTTTGGTAATAGAAATTACTGGGAAAAAGTTAACCTTTTGTGATCTTCTAAGTTAAAAATTTTGATCTACTATTAAAATGCTTCTGATTTTGTAAAACAGGTCATTTAAGAAAACAAAAATAAATTTTGAATATAATTACAGAAAATATAAAAACTCCATATAACAAAGTATTTTCAGTATAAGAGATAATATCTATTAGTGATTTCATATAAGGTCAAATTTGAATATAATACAACTAATCGAAGGGATTTGGATACTTTAAAGTTAAGGAATTTAAAACTATCTTGGCATGGGAGAAATCCCTAATGTTTGACATGGGTCTGGAGGAATTAAGACTGTTAGAGGATGAGAGATAAAACTTCTATCCTGGGAGAGGCTGTAAAATACACTCAGTGATACAATCTGTCAATGTATATGACATGTTGTAAATCATGGAGTTGGATCAACATTCTTTCCAAGAGTAGTGCTTGGGGTAAGTTTTTGAGTAGGAATAAACTATATTAACACTAGGAGTAGACAGGAAATTAGATTTATTTTGTGGTTCAATTTGGTGAAATCCATAAACTATGTGAAGTAATGAATAATTAAACATAATGACAGAGATGATACTTTGGAATGAAAATATATACACAAAAAACTGAATGGCAAAAACTAGCAAGCAAAGAATATAAGCATTAACTAGTTAATGTAAACATGAAAAAATTTACATTTTGGTGCTTAATACTTTCTCTAAGTAAATTTGAAAGCAAGATTGTACAAGATTACATATTGTCTTCATATATCTGAACGGGAAGATGATTTAAAGCACAGAAGAATTCTAAAGTTTAAAAAAATTCGGATCTGGTTGGGCGCGGTGGCTCACGCCTGTAATCCTAGCACTCTGGGAGGCCAAGGCGGGAGGATCATTTGAGCTCAGGAGTTTGAGACCAGCCTGAGCAACAGCGAGACCCTGTCTCTACCAAAAACAGAAAGAAATTAATTGGCCAACTAAAAATATACAGAAAAAATTAGCCGGGCATGGTGGCACATGCCTGTAGTCCCAGCTACTCAGGAGGCTAAGGCAGAAGGATTGCTTGAGCCCAGGAGTTTGAGGTTGCTGTGAGCTAGGCTGATGCCACAGCACTCTAGCCTGGGCAGAGTGAGAGTCTGTCTCAAAAAAAAAAAAAAAAAAAATTCAGTTCTTCTAATCCAGTTTCTGATGGTAGAGAGACAAAAAACCTTACGCTACTTAACGCAGCTGCTTAGATAACAAATGTCCAACCAACCGGCTCATTAAAAAAACAAAACAAACAAAAACGGCAGTGCCAGGTGAGGAGGGCAGTTTCAATTAAAGCAGAGAAGGAAGCATTAAGATTATAGAGGTAATAAAAAAAAATAAAAAGACCAATGACAGTGACTATTGTGGCTTATTTTTGCATGGGGGCCATAGACCTTTTGCCAATTCATAGAAAAATGGCTCTCGATTTTTCTCAAAATAACTCAAACTTAAAAAAAGAGAAAAAAGCCAAGAGGAGTGGTGAACCCCTATAGTCCCAGCTACTCAGGAGGCTGAGACAGGAGCACTGCTTGAGCCCAGGAGTTTGAAGCCATATTATACTATCTTCATACCTGTGAATAGTCACTGCACTCCAGCCTGGGCAATATAGTGAGACCCCATCTCTAAAAAAAAAAAAAATAAAAAAATTTTCTCCCTAAATCTTCATATATGCCCATCTTAGCTTATGTTGCATTGCCATAGAAAATTAAAAACAAAATTTCAAAATAAAATTGATAGAGATGTGAAAGCTTGGTGTAGCAAATACTAAGACTGGGATCTTTTCCCATAATCTCTTTTTAGCCAGCAAAGAAAACTAAATAACAATTTGGTAGTAACCTCTAAACAGCTAGTTTTAGTTATGTACTCCTAAGTTTGTAATTTCTCAGGGCCACATATCAGTGTGCTTTTTTCAACTAAAAAACCACAGGTGCAAAAGTAAAACATTTTAATGACCACATTCTTTAAACATTTGCCACGTTCATTCCAGGTGCATTCTTTGGATACAACAACGAAAGTCAAAGTATTCCCATCCCAAGCCTGCTAAAGTTATATCTCATTTATGACAAAGTTTTATATATGCATTTTAATATACCAATATTTCATCATATCATAAAAATAAACCTGGCTTCTCAGAGAAATATTCACCTAAATTCAAAAACCATTGAACAATCAGAATGGGAGAACAGAGGGGTGAAGAAACAGACCAGGTGTGAGAGATAAGCAAAAACTAATATTTGCAAACAGAAAGCTGGAAGGTAATGATAACATCCGTTAACTTGGATTAATCTTGTTTTGACATCATGGTATCACTTATTAATGTCTCAATGAAATACTAATTAGAACAATATAATAACATAGTCTCCCAAGTTGAATGAATGCAGGTAATTGAAACAAGAATTTCTCTTAACTTTTGCTTTTTCCAGGACTTCACTTTGAAATAAATGAATATATGGACTCATAAGAACATGATTTTTTTTTTGGCCTGAGGTAGCTACACGTGGAGAGGAAGACATTTCAGCAGTACACTCCCCCAAAATTGAACTTTCATTCCCGTGAGTTTATAAATATGTTCTTTAAGAAAACTCATCATAAAAATCTCATGTTCTGGGGTCTTAAATAGTCGTGATACATTAAAACTGTAAAGGATATTCTCCATAAAGGGTCTTTAACATCTTACAGGCCAAATACCCCTCTCGGAAACGACTTTGGAAGAAAAAGGTTCCCCTAGTTTGTGTATGGCTATGCATATACAAGAGAGGAAGAACAAATATGAGAGAGGGAACTCACGTTTGCAGTACGGTTGTGTGGGCAGGGGATACTGAAGGAAATAAGGCTGCTGATAGAGGAAGAGCTGCCGTTGATTCTCCAAAGGGAAGATGAATAGGTGCACCTGATAGGATTCTAAGAAAGCTGTTTCCAAAGGATGGGGGTGTTGGGAAATAAGTTCTACTGCTACAGAATTAAACAGGTGATTGCTGGAATCCTAATGCTTAGCATGAGGGGCACATCCACATAATGCGTGAATGAATGAATGAAAGAACGCAGAGCAAAAGGAGCTTTGGCTTGGGGAAGGTAAGCGCCTGCAGAGGAGGTTCGGGGGAGCGGGTGAAGCAAAGAAAACCGAGGGATAAGGCCGAACCCTTAGTGCCAGGAGAAGGGGAGATGGCTGCGGGTTTTGTGAGGGAACTGACCAGAGAGAACTCGGTGCCGGGCCAGTTGACTCGGAAAGGGATGTCATCGCTGAGTGGAGGGAGCGCTCGGCCGCCGCCGGACGCCTCCAGGAGGCCGCAAAGGACCAGTAACACCGGCCCACCTGGGACTAGACTCCGCACGCCGCCGCCTCCTTCCTCCATCCTCCGCTGCCGCTTTCTCCAGCCGCCACCACAACCTCCTCTGCCCGAAGAGGAGAGGAGCAGTAGGAGGAGTAGGAGGAGAAGGAGGCGGCGGGACTATAACGCTCCCAGGCAGCCGGAGTCCCAACCGCCGCCACGTCTCCTTCCGGAGAGCCGGGCAACGCCGCCTCCGCCCCCTTGGGCCTCCCGCCACCGTTTCCGGGGCATGCCGCATATCAACATCCGGGGCCGCAGAGCCGACCGCCTACGGAAGCCGGGACGCTGGCCGTACTTCTCTTGTTTCCGACCACCTCAGCGTAGTGGCGGAGATCAAATGCTGCGGGCTTCCGGGACGGGACTCCCGGAGACCTGGTTTCAAAGCAGCCAGTTTGGCGGATAAGTGGCGGCACGACGAGCCGGTGAGTGCCGGCGGCAGCGGCCGCTCCCTCCAGCCACCTGTGTGGCTCTCCAATGGGTGGGTGGCGGCTTTGCCCGTTCTGCTGTGAGAGCGGGAGGAAGAAAGGTGAGCCCGTGGCGGGGCGGGACCTCAAATGAGAAAATTCGAGATAGCGTTGAGAAGTGAGAAGTGGAGATGGTTTTGACTTATCCTCTCACTGCTTTTCTTTTTCCATTTCTTCGCATCCGACATTTGTACACTTCATCTTTCCCGCCTTGAAACTTCTCTCCACCTCCTCTGTTGTGGGCTGTGGTCATCTTGGTACTTAGCAGCTTCTGACTAATGCCGGGCAGTTTGTTTAGTCGCAGCAACCTTGTGTTAAGGGAACCCGAAAGTGAGGAGACCCGGCATCCTCCCAATATGAGAATACCGTGATCGTCCGAGGTTGGCATGGACGGAAAGTCTCATGGGGAGGGGCGCTACGCATAACAGCCCCTACATTTTTACCCCACGGGCTCCTCCATCCTTGGATTGAAGGATTGAGCTGTTGTTTTATCAAGGAAGGTGATAAGTTTCTTTATGTGAGGTTGTTCATAAATCACGTCTGACTGCATTCAAAATTAGACAAAAAGTTTTGATTTCCCTTCCCCCTCCTTTAAAAAAATGTCGTTATCTGTTTTAAGTAACGAAATAATGGGTTATAAAGTGTTAGTCATGGAGCATTTATCATGATCTTCCTGGGAGATGGGAAAAGCTAGATTGTTTTGCTCCATCTGTTAAAGAGTGCTTGTCCTCCCTCCGCAAATTTGAACCAAAGCAAAAAGCAAGAAGTGTAGTCCGTTTTTCATCTCTAAAATTTTCTTTTTCCGTAAAGACTCCTAAGTATCAAAGAAAATCACTTTTTCTGGAAGTGAGGTGTTGTATATTATTTTATTTAACACTTTTTATTAATGCTTAATGTGTGCCAGGCCACTGAGATTGATAATTCAAATAGTCGAGTTTCTGTCCGTTGTCGTAGTCTAGCAAGGGAGATTATTACAAACAAATGTTTGCAAACTATTGTAATAATAACAGTAGTTAACGTCTAGCATTTAGTCTGTGCTAAACACCGGTTAATTCTTTCATACGTATTGCGTCATAACCCTTATGAGACAGATACTATAGATCACCGGTCCCCAACCTTTTTGGAACCAGGCACCAGTTTCATGGAAGACAATTTTTCCACAGTGAGGGGGCAGCGGGGACGGCGGAGCTCTGCGTCGTGTCCCTAACAGGCCACGGACCCGTACTTGATTGTGGGTCCGCAGCTATAGATTATACAGTAGAGGGATGTTAGCATGGAGATATAAAGAAGAAAGTATCTCCACTGGGGTTGGTCAGAAAGGACTTCCCAGGAGAGATGACACTAGAACTAGGGTTTTAAGGATTTGTAGGTGGTCATTAGGCGGGTGGGGAAGTGCATTTCAGGCATAATCCTCCTAGATAGTCCCTTAGGGCTTTTTGGTGTGGTCAGATGATGAGGTGGGATGGAATCATCGGTATAGAATTGGTGTTACAGAGGAAGAGGTGGTCAGTTCAGATAAGGTTACATATGCCTTGCGGAAGTGTTTGACCTTTATCTGGTAGGTCAGAATTCTTGAGGTGGTGGACTTTTTGCATTGGAATTACCTGAGGTGACCCTCAATTATATAAAGACTAATTCCAAATGGATTAAATTCTACATGAACAAAAAATAAAAAAAAGAAGAAAATTTAGGGGAGTAATTGAATGATCTTGATGTTTAAGATAGGAATTCTTGAAATCATGAAAGAAAAGAGATGTGTTTGACTAAATAAAAATGAAAAATTTTTGCGTGGTCCTCTTTTAGCCTCTGGGGCTGTAGTGATTGAATCTGTTCTCAATGGAGCTTATATTCAAGCAAGGAGGGTACTTAATGTATAAATACCAAAAAAATAAAATAATTTCTGGTACTGGTAAATGCTGTAGAGAAACTAGGGTTATGTGAAAAAGAACATCTGTGAGATGTGTTGCTTTGATAGGTGGTCAGAGTAGACTTCTGGGAATAAGGGACACTTGAGCTGTGACTTGAATGATGAGAAGAAGGGAGCCACACAGAAATTTCCATGCAGAGGCCCTGAGGCAGGGATGAACTTGATATGTTGGAGTGACAGAAAGAAGGCCAGTGTGGCTGGAAAGTGGTATAAGAGGAAAGTGGTAGGAGATGAAGTTTTAAGAGGTAGGAAGAGGCCAGCTGTACACAGCCCTGTAGGCAGGAGAGTAGGCTGGACTGATGTACATTTGTGAAGATCATCATGGCTGCTGTGTGTAAAAGTGATTCTAGGGGGTGTTGTGAGTTGAATTGTGTTCCCCAAAAAGATATGTTGAAGTCCTAACCCCTGCAACCTGTGAGTGTGAACTTGTATGGAAGCAGCGTTTTGGCAGATGTAATTTAAGATAAGGTCATACTAAAGGTCAGGGCTTGAGTTATAAATTTGGTGGTTATTGGTATATAAATGTAATTAAATGGTACTGGCTGAGATTATCTAGGAGAAAAATGAGGATAAAGAAGGGAAGACAAGGGTTTTTGCAACATAGATACTGATCCACAATGAAGAGTTAACAGAAGGGACTGAGAAGGTGTGCCCTGTTAAAACAGGAAGAAACCAGGAAACTGAGATGTTACAGAAGTCAAGAGAAGAAAATGCTTCAAGGAGAGAGTGACCAGCTAGCTGTTCAAATGCTGCTGAAAAGTTGTATAAGGTGAGGATAAATAAGTGACTATTGGGTGTGGCAGCATGGAGAAGGAGTAGAAGGGAAAAAGGCCTGGATTGAAATGGATGACTTGCTAAGGTATATATTGATAAAAACAATATTTTTTTTTGTTTTTTTTTGAGACTCAGTCTGTTGCCCAGGCTAGAGTGCCATGGCATCAGCCTAGCTCACAGCAACCTCAGATGCCTGGGCTCAAGCGATCCTCCTGCCTCAGCCTCCCGAGTAGCTGGGACTACAGGCATGCGCCACCATGCCTGGCTAATTTTTTTAATATATCTTTAGTTGGCCAATTAGTATCTTTCTGTTTTTATTAGAGATGGGGTCTCGCTCTTGCTCAGGCTGGTTTTGAATTCCTGACCTTGGACGATCCTCCCGCCTTGGCCTCCCAGAGTGCTAGGATTATAGGCATGAGCCACCGCACCAGGCCTAACAGTATGTTTTTATATTTTAGCAGAGTTTAGAACAGGGTTCCTCAACCTTGACACTATTGACATCCTGGGTTGGATGAGCCTTTGTTGTGGGGTGAGGGGCATCCTGTAGATTGTATGATGTTTAGTAGTACTCTAGCTTGTGTCAGTTAGATGCCAGTAGCAACATACCCCCACAAACCCCATCCCAAGTTGGGACACCAAAAAATATCTGTACACATTGCTGAATGTTCCCTGGCAGGTAAAATGGCCCATGGTTGAGAACGACTTGTTTAGACACTTAAATAAAAGGCAAGAATATTAATGATTAATTTTTAGGCATTAGGTTACTGAGTGGGAAGATGTTTAAGGACAGGCAGGGAACCTTTCTTACACTCCAAAACTTTTACGTTGTAGTTAATAACTATTTTGCTTATAATGCAAAGTTCTGTTTGATTCATAAGGCAACTAGTCTTACTTTGCACTGGTGTCATAATGTCGTCAGTTATCGTTGTAGAGGATTTTGGATGTAAAGATGTAGAAGATTGTCCTGTATCTGTATGAAGCCCAAGTCATAGCCTAGAAATTGTTATTCTGAAAAAAAAAATTACTTCATTTTAATGTTTGATTTTTTTTCTCATATAAATATGGTATATGGCTTACGCCTGTAATCCTAGCACTTTGGGAGGCCGAGGTAGACGTGATCACTCAAGGTCAGGAGTTCGAAACCAGCCTAAGCAAGAGTGAGACCCTGTCTCTACTAAAAATAGAAAGAAATTAATTGGCCAACTAAAAATATATAGAAAAAATTAGCCAAGCATGGTGGCACATGCCTGTAGTCCCAGCTACTCGGGAGGCTGAGGCAGAAGGATTGCTTGAGCCCAGGAATTTGAGGTTGCTGTGAGCTAGGCTGACGCCACAGCACTCTAGCCGGGGCAACAGAGTGAGACACTGTCTAAAAAAAATAAATAAATAAAATAAATAAATAAATATGGTATAGAATACATAATTTTTAATTTCATTTGTTTTAATTTTCTGATTTTTGGATTCCAGATAAATTCCCCTTTATTTGGCAAAGATACTCTTTTCTGCATACAAAGGAGTTAGTCTTAACATAGTAATTTTCAGTTAGCTGCAGAACTACAGATCTGGGAAGAGATTAAGCAAGTCCTGCAGTTGTTCATCCAACAAATATGACTTGGAGCACTGCCCTAGGTACTAAGGGTACTATAAAAATGACTTACATCTAGATCAAGTCCACCAAATCATTACTACCTAGAAAGGGAGATAGGACTTGTACATAACTAATTATATTAAAAAAGACAAAGTGAGAGGGTGTTGGAAAGGTGCTGTAGATGTAGTATCACAGACATTCAAAGGGGAGGGTGATGACCTCTAGCAAGGGGTGAGAGGAAGAAAGGGTGGAAATCAAGAAAATAGTCCTGGCATTTGTATAGGACTTTAACAGATGGTAGGATTTAGACTTACAGAGCTGGGAAAGGCCCATTCTAAGTGGATGGAAGAGCATGAGCACAGACATATGTAGAGATCAAAAGTAATTTGGTTTGAGTACTGGAAGGGGACTTGGGAATCACATTGGGAGTTTTAATATATGACAAGGGTGACATTTCACCTTGGTGAGAAGGGATGTTTTAGTTAATAAATGCTGCTAGTGTAATTTGCACTCCATCTAGAAGAAAACAAACTAGACCCCCTCATCATAAAATACACAAAAAATAAGTTCCAAATAAGTTAAAGATACATATCTTTGTGAAGAAATTAGGAGAATGATTGTATCATTGACATTTTTAGTAAGAGATGTCAAAAATATTGTGATGAGAGATGTTAAATATAGAGATGATATTTTTTAGTAAGACAGGAGATTCTGTGAAAGGACAAGACAGACTTGTATAAACTTTTTAAAAAATTAGAAATTTCTATTAAAATCAAAAATATGCAAACCCCTTGGCCTAGTAATTTTGCCTTTTGGATTCTCTCCTTTAAAGGTAAAAGCCTTGATACATAATTATATATGTATAAAGATATTTATTGTGGCATTATCTATAGTGGCATAAAACCTGGATATCTGATTTTTTCAACAATAAGGAAATGGCTGAATAAATAATTGTATGCAAACTCTGTACAACTAAATGATTAGGTGCTTAGGAGCAGGGGCTCAGGAACCAGGCTGTTTAGGTTCTGGTTCCAGCTCTGTCATCTACTAGATGTGTGACCTTGGGCAAGTTACTTAACCTTTCTGGAGCTCAGTTTTCTCATCTTTAAAATGGAGAAAAGAACAAATGTGAGAACTATTATGAATATTCCAATTTATTATGTATTTTATTCATTTAGCAGATGCTGTGTTTAAGTAATATTTTAAGCATTTTATTGATATAAACTGAATTTATTCCTCATAATAACCCTGAAAACTAGAAAAACTCAGTTTCTCAGGAAATTGAGACACAGAGAGGTTAATAACGTGTTTTATATATAATAACATGTATAGAATTATATTTCTATGCCATTTTATAAAATATGGCTGAATAAAATGGGAAAGTTTTTTTTCAGTTGGAATTATTTTGAGTCAGAAATGAGAACCTTAAAAGGAAGGAAAAAACCAAAAAGAAAAAAGAATGAGAACCAAACACTCAGGTTTTGAGTTAAGTTACCCAGAATCTCATTATTGTTTCTCATTTAGAGGTATAAAGGGCAATACAGTGAAAAATATAGGCATTTGCTCACCTTAACAGCTGGTATGCAGACTGAGGTTATACAGCACTAATTACTCCAGAGGCTGCCTAAGGTAGTAATTGCCCTTTCATCTTAATTTCCAGTACTGATTTTTTTCCTTCCAACTCCTCCTTTTAATGTAATTTACTCTGTGATAATAAGAAATAAGATTTAAGAGGATTGGGATACACATATTGGGAAAAAATAAAGGAAAAGAAAGGCCTCTGGACTTTGGACATTTTGGTTTAAACACATGCATACACAGGTGCATAGATGCATTCACAGATGCAACTGTGAATATTGCACTCATATCTTAGGCACAAGGAAAAAGAAAGGAGAGTTAAAACTCTAAGTATACAACACCATTTATGTAATATTCTTGCTAAATCTGGATCTAATAATAAGAAAATAATCAAACCTAAAATGTGGCCCATTCTACAACACAACTAACCTGAACTTTAAAAAAATGTTGATGACTACGAATAAGGAGACTCTTTTATAACCTAAGGTGTAATACTACTGTCACATCTTAGAAAAATCATTTCAATTTCAATTATCTTCTTCCCCAAATGTTTTTTATTTAGCTTTTTTTTTCAGAATCCAGTCAAGATTTATGCCTTGCATTCACTTGTAGTCTTAAAGTTTCTTTCAAACTATAACAATCCCACTTTTGCCATTAATCTGAAGGCTCTATAAGACCCATCCCAATTTCAGAGGTCTTAAAATGAAATAAACATATTAGTGAAATATGGCCACTTTCCCAAGGTCATAAAACTAGTAAGCAGTGGGACTGGAGATCAAACCCCAAGAAGTGTGGCCACAGAATCCATCTTTTGGTCAATACTCAGTGCTGCCATTTTGTTATTAATGAATTTTTGCATGTAAAGCTTTTTTCTTTGGCATAGTGCCTGGTACATGATAAATATATATAATACCTGTTAGCTTTTATCATTATTTTCACTACTTCTGCAATCTACTGCTATATGTTTATAACATCTACATTCCGTGATTTTTATTTAGGTCTTCTATGTTTTGTGTATAGGTTGATTCTTTTTTGTTGTTGTTGTTTGAATAGATTTGGTGCTACAAGTGGTTTTTTGTTACATGGATGATTTATATAGTGGCAAAGTCAGGGCTTTTAGTGTTACAGGTTGATTCTGTACTGGGCTAGAGTGCAATGGTGTCATCACAGCTTGCTGCATCCTCAAACTCCTGGGCTTGAGTGATCCTCCTCAGCCTCCTCAGAAGGCCTTAGCCTTCTAAGTAGCCAGGACTACAGGTGTGTGCCACCATGCCTGCCTAATTTTTCTATTTTTTGTAGAGACAGGGTTTCCTTCTTGCTCAGGCTTATCTCTAACTCCTGGCCTCAAAATGATCTACTTGCTTCAGCTTCCCACAGTGTTAGAATTACAGGCGTGAGCCACCATGCCCTGGCTTATTGGTTGATTGTTACACATTGAAACCCTATAACCTGTTTATAGTATTATAATTACGCAAGCATCATTCACTGTCAAATGAACAGGTATAATTCTGACTACAGAGAAAAAATGTAATTGTATTAATTCTCTGCCACTTAAGGTGTCCTATTCATTTGCTAAAATGAATTCATTTTGTTCTTGAAGATATGTTTCCAGCTCTCAGACATCTTCTAATTTACACTAGTTGCTTTCCAAATCAGTTGCATACCTATATTCTGGGGTTTCGTTGTATCACTTCTGGATTAGGCCTACTGTTTTATGTACTCCATGTTCTCATTTGTCTCAGATTTTTGTCCCATCTTGTTAGAGTGTAACTATTTTCAAGTAATTTTTTCAGAAAGGACATAAAGCAAGTAATTTAATTTCCACAGATCTCGTATATCTGAAAATACCTTTACTTTGCTTTCTCATTTAATTAATAGCTTGTGAATAGATTTAGTCCACAATTCTCCCTCTGTTATCTCTGTTTTATGTAGAATACCATTTAGATAGATTCTTCCAAATAGAAAAAAGACAAAAAGAAAAAAATAATAGAGAAGATCAATCCAAGAGGTCCATTTTCTTGACTTTCTGTTTGAATTTTATTTTAGTGGTTGTGGTTTTTTTCCATAGTTTCCGGTAGTTTCCAGTTGCCCTTTTTTTTTTTTTTTTTTTTTTTTGAGACAGGGGCTCTCTTGCCTCGGTTAGAGTGCAGTGGTGTGATCATAGCTCACTGCAACCTCAAACTCCTGGGCTCAAGCGATCCTCCTGCTTCATCCTCTCTAGTAGCTGGAACTACAAGCATGTGCTACCACACTCAGCTAATTTTTTCTGTTTTTTTTTTTTTTTTTTTGTTTTTTTTTTTTATATAGACGGAGTGTTGGTTTTGGGCTGTTTGGTGTGGAACGGGTGGCCGCAAAGAAAACTGCTGCGTTGGCCACCCCGAGTCAGGGCTTCAAGAGTGTCCATCCCCCAGATGGTGCGCATCGCACTCACTATGTATGTATATACCCATCCCCCAAACAGGAAAGATATTATATTTAAAATGATTTTAAATATGAAACAAAAAAAGAAC
>CAUYRT010090316.1:0-20900 GCA_963574885.1 Lepilemur ruficaudatus | reverse complement strand
AATGAATGAAATTGTGTTGGTAAATACACACCTTTTAAAAAAGAAACTTGACATATTGTAAAAAAATATTAAAAAGGACAACCCAAGTGCCTGTCAATTCATGAGTAGATTATTAAAATTTGGTATGTTTACAATGGAATAGTACTCAATTTTAAGAAATGACAGTGAGTTAGCACCGCTTATATTATCCTGGATTGAGCTTGAGCCCATTATTCGAAGTGAGGTGACACAAGACTGGAAGAATGGGCCCCACATATACTCACCATCAAATTGGTACTGACTGATTAACACTATGGTGCTCAAATGGTGCTGGTGTTCACCAGGGATTCGGGAGTTGAGGGGGTAGACCCACATCTGAGGGATGCGGGGAGCATCGTGGAGGGGAGAGGCATGCTTGAATTGTAGTTGGGATGGGAATTACGGGACTTAATAGGGGAAAGGAAATCTTTTAAAACTGATTTGTGTGAATAGCTGTACAACTTAGTAAATTTACTAATAATCATTTAATTGTACACTTAAAATGAATTAATTGCATGGTATGTAAATTATACTTCAATAAAGTTGTTTAAAAGAAAAATAAAATAAAAGCCAAGATGCGGGCAGTCCTAACAACTAAATAAATGAATAATTATGGATGCTACAGCTAAAAAAAAGAAAAAAAAAAGAGCACAGTTGGAAAAGAGACCCAGACTTACAGATTTTACAGCCTAAGGAAATGTAAGGAACTTACCAATATCTTGCAATTAATAAATGTTATGGACTTCATGTTAAGCTTTATTAAAAATGTATTGCTTATGTTTATACTACTTTTCTTTGAATTTATTGATAATGTGACAGTTTTCACCAATTTTTGATATCTAAAATATATTTTTAATAAAATATAAAGTGATTTTATTTCATAAGAAATGGGTAAAATTCCAATGGCAGAAAGTAAGCAAAAAAAGCTTATTATGTAAGTCCATAATTTAGGTCATATAATTAAATATTTTTGTGTATTTCTTAGTAATCTTCTTGTAAGTATGTATATAATTTACACATAAATTATTTAAATGCACATATATTATTGATTGGTACATATGATTATTTATAATTACTTTATTATTACTATACACACATCTTATTAAATATTCTTCTAATGCATGTCTTTTCATGGGTGAATACATACTACTTTGTGAATATTCTACCATTTGTTTCACCTTTATTTTACTATTGAAAATTAAGATTGTTGGAATATTTTGCTATTATAAATAAAATGCAATAAACAGTATATTAATATACATTCACATTTTTCTCTGATAATATCTTTATTATAAATTGGTAGGAATAGAAATGCTGGGTTAAATGTGTGAATATTTTAAGGCTTTGGATACATGACATGACGTCAAACTTTCTTCTATTGTCATTAAAATGTATTATTTCCTACTTTTAGAGCACACACATACACACACACATATGCATGTATCAATACACACGTCCTTTTAACACAGATATGTGTACACGAAACCTGATTTTATATGTAATTCTAACTCTGGACCAGAAGTGGGCATCTGGCCCAGGCAGGCCAGTTGTTTCAGATGGTTGCTTTGGCCCCCGCCTTCACCCCTTTGCCAAATACTTCTGAAGGTCTAATAATCCTCTGGTCATGAACTCCATGGAAGATTATGGCAAAGCAGTGAAACTAAAAAAGAATTCAGGTTAATTAGCTTTCATTTTCATTCTACCCATTGTGTGATGCTTTAAAAGGTTTGCTGCTTTAATTTAAACCCCCTTACAAAAGCAACTGGGTATTTGCCATTTTTTTATATCCTCTAACATTCTGATCCTTTAAACTCTGTCCAACAGCTTTACATAGCACATGATTCTAGTTAAAAGCCTCCACTAATGCTTGATGGCATTACTTTCACCACTGATTATATCAAAATAAATTGGTTGCTTCATGCCTTTAAAAATACATTAAAACTAAAAAAAAAAAATACATTAAAACTTTAAAATGTTGTCTTATTTGTCTCCCCACATCTTGTCACTGGCAAGAGTGATCTTTGGAAGTAACCATATGATTTATTCACATATACCTTATGAAAATTTAAAAATGACAATACTTCATTATTAAATAATGTTTCCAAGATTAATTTAGCCTCTGAAAAAGGAAAATAATTCTACATTAGTTCAGACCCTTATCATTTCTTACTAAGACAATTTCAAATGCTGAAATGCCTCCTCCCTCATCCTTATAGGGTGTGTTCATGTCCGTGTGTGTGTGTGTGTGTGTACGTGATTGTAGCCCTTCACTATTTACATGCTGAAATGGCTTGCCATCTTTGTGTAAAATTTTGTTTTCCTAACTTAGTACACCATTTGGGAAAAAGCAAAGCTCAGGTCAGTAAAGGTCCCATTCTGTGACATGTCAGTTACATAATCCCAAGCAAATTATTTTGACCGCTTAAGCCTTGGTTTCTTCATTTGTCAAATAAGGATGGTGGTTTATTTACCTTCTATAATTGTGATAATTACAAATATCTGAAGGCTGATCCTAATTTTTCAAGTTAGTTTCTCATCCTACTCCTCAATGTACCTCTGTTTATTTCCATATGATATGATATATTTCCTACTCCTATACCCTACTCTCAGATCCTAGACTGAAATTGGTATTCTAGGAAACGGCACCTTGTTTGTGTCATTTGAAATCCACATATGTCAGTCATTATCATCAATATTATTATTTTTATATTTTGTACAAGATTGGTCAAGACTTTGCTCTCACTTTCAAAACCTAATGTCTAATCATCTGGTCTCACATCCCATTCACACCGTATGTCTCAGTTACACCAGAAGCTCACTGCTCTCACCACCCCATCTCTTCTCACACTTTTGGCCATGCAGTACTCTACGTGGAAGACTGTCCTTCACTACCTTGGGAAAATTATTCTTCATGGAAAATTCCCCCTCAATCCTTGAACATCTTGGATAAGTATTCATATTAACACTGATATTAAACTTTGTCTTTTAAAATTCAAATGCACTTGTAGGATAAAAATATATCAAATCAGCTTCTTACATCTCAGCAAAAATTAAAATCTTAACTCTGGTATGATCCTAAGTTCATACTTTCAAGCAGTAATAATCTCCTTTAGGTAATTTGATATTTTCACCTAAGATATTTCTGAATCACAAAAAAAAAAAAAGAGAGGAACTAACATTTGCCAAGTTTGTCTATCACATAAGCATCACACTCTGTGGCAATCATATTCTTTCATATTCATCCTTCAAACTCTTCATAAATTCAAGGAGATAAGTCTTAATTTTCAATCAAAATCAACAGATATTAGCTTTAAATCTCAAAAGGATTAATTCATTTTTCAAGATCATATAGCTAAAGAAGTTTAGAATAAAAAATACACTTGGATTTCATAAAGTTTACTTTATTCTGAGAAGTATAATAGCAGGCACAGTCATTATATTGAATGGCTTATTCATTAGAATCTAGCAACAATGACTTTTCAAAGATTCCCATTTACTTAGTTGAGGTAAACCAAGATTTAACTATGACCAAAGTTATTTTGAAGAAGATATCATTCTTAAAATATTATAACATATGACTCAATATACCCTATGTAATAGTGAACATGCAGAGACAATAGAAGCATAAAAAACTTTTTAACTTATAAATTCTATACAAGCATCATGTACATATAAATGCAAGAAATTCGCTTTCTGTGCTTTGAGTTCACAAATCAGGATATTGATTATGTTTGATATAGCTTGGAAAACCTTCTGGGTAGTATTCAGCTAATACTGCCTGGAAAAACATAGGAAATAAAAAATGACATACAAATGTTTTCAAGAGTTAGTTAACTATTCTTATAAATTACTAGACTTTTTTCTGCAAAGGACTATTATTAAAGTATGAAGAAATAGTATTTGATGATTTTACTAAGATGGCTATTTACATTTCTTAAGTTAAAAAACAGTAAAAAAAAGTCCACTATTTCTTTACTATAGTTTTGGTGGTAATAGTGGTGGGAATATATAGTAATTTCAACACAATGAGAATACATTAGTAAGCAACACAATGCGACCTTTCCAACAAGCTTCAGGGACATTGATTATATTTGGCAATTATGATATTTATTAGTAGCTGTGGGGTGTGTTCTCTTCCACCAACAGTTATATTGATAAATGAATTAATATATGTAAAGCATTTAGAAATGTAGCTAGTGCATTGTAGGCTCTCTATAAAGGCTAATAGCTTGATAGCCATTATATTTTTTAAATATATTTGCTTCAATTAACAAAAATCCCAATTTATAGTTATTTAGTTTGATTTTCTCTTTTTTACTCTATAATTATTTATTGTTTGAACTCTACATAGTGAGCATATATGTAATAACAGTATTTTTTTAAAAAAGGATTTTTTTTTAATTTCAGAATTTTGAGGCAGTGCAAATGTTATTGTCTTACCTAATTAGGAATACAACTCTGGGGAGATTATAGTGGCCCAGAAGTCTTCACCAAACCTCCGTGTCTTTCCATCTTTTCTTTTGTTATCTTCAGACTATATTTTTTGTTGCCAATCATGATAGCAAGATGGCCTCAGTATTTCCTACTATTGAGTGCCAACATAATGACATTCAGCAACGAAAAATATTTCCTTCTGTGCAGCAGCTTTTTTCATTAGGGTGGAACATCTGAACATCTTTTCCCTGAAATATCACTGGATGGGATTAGGTTTGTCATCAGCATCTAATCCAACCGCTATTAAGGAAAATACTATTTTTATGGTTGGCGAAAACCAACCATGATTCCACTAAGTGTGCTTGAAAGTGAATGGCATAAGGGTGAAAACTTTAATAATATCAAGCTTTGTTAGAAAAAGGTAAGAGAGCTAAAGGGGTTGTGGCAGGGATGGTGGTGGTAATGGAGAATACTTTTAGGGTAGGTGGCTAGTGGTACCTAGAATAATGTTAGAAATTCTTAACGTCATTGATTAAAATTCTACATTCCTGTTAGAGTAAATAATATTGGTACTTCATCCAAAAGCCCTGGATCCCCTTTCTGTGAACTGTGTGCCCATTTTTTAGGCGCTGTGTGCTTAGCTCCTAAAGACTGGCAGTGGCAAGCTTCAGGGGATTCCTCTTCTTACCAGCGGTGAATTGTCAGTGAACAGTTTGTGTCCACAGGGGCGGCCCACAGCCAATGAATGATTAGTGGGACACACCAGCTCAGGTCCCCTGACTCCATGTGGGACAAACTCGCATGTGTGATGTACAATTTACCCTCCAGAGCTCCCCGTTGGATCTGGCTGGGGCTGGTACTTTCATCTGAAAGTATAGCCTTGGTTCACTTCTCATGCTTCCTGCACTTTCCAAGTGGTTTCTTTGGGCGAACCTCCTTATTAAATCACTTGCTCTCAAATCCTGAGCTCAGATTCTACTTTTGGAAGACCTTGAACTACAATGGCCTCAGAAGTGCTTATTAACACATTCAATATTTGTCATTTTAAAACATTAGCCAATAATATACAATCATTTTTAGAATAATGCTGATTTGGTATCAGTACAAAGAAATCTGATGCAATTGTAAAAATAATTTTTACTTCCTCAGCTCCATTTCTTGATTTAAAACCTTTGAAAACGTTATTCTCATGACTGACTATCTGATATCTCATCATTTATTTATATATTTAGTGGACTTGTTGTGCTGTATGAGACCAATATAATTCACTGAGTTGTCTTAATTAAGCCTTGAATACCCTACATCAGATACAAATTATTAAAAAGGTAAAATAATTTAATAGAAATTTTGAACACTATAGCTACTTGTATTATCACTATAAATGATCCTAAGATGTGAATTTTCTCCAAAACACTCAAATAAATTATTTTATAAGCATGTATATACTTACAGAAATTCAGTGTCTTATTTAAATTAGCTGAAGCCATGTACTGAGTCTAATTGACATATTTTATTTGACAGAAGTTTATGTTTTATCAGCTCAACATTTCTTTTGCTCTTATAATCTAAATTTCTAAAACAGAAATAACCTTATAAATAAGTGGCAATCCTCAACTACTAATGCATTATTTTAGGATATAAGCAATTAGAAAATACATTAAAATGTTAGAATTACAAAGCGTCCAGTTGTGCACAGCACAGCTATACATTCATGAAACACTCAAGTACTTTGAAACTCATTAGAAAGTGATTTCTTTGGCAAATAACTCTTGCTTGTTCTTCCTCTTCAGGAGAGCAGGATCTTACAAGATCTATACTCCGAAACTCTTTAAGATCTCTGAAGTCAGTAGTTACTCTTGAAGTAAGACATTTCCTTTGGTGATGACCTCATTTGAAAGGTCAAGGAGTGAATAGGAAATTCTTAGAGATTGAGATGGCAATGCCAAGAGAGGGGAGGAAATTACTTACTTCATTATTTTCAAAGGACTTTTTTGTTTGAAGGTCAGATCAGGGTTTTCCATCCTCTGTTTTCCCTCATTAAGGTTTTCATAAGAACAAAATTTGTTTCTTGCTTGCTTCCCCTGTAATAGGGAAGATAGATTCCTATGCCTCATGTGCATTTTGTTCAGATAAATTAAAGAATGACAATAACTGGTATCTCAATTAAAGAACATGAAACAGAATTTTTAAAAAGTTATCATGGCTTAATTTATGTATATGTGATATCAACTATGCCTTTATTTTAAAACATTATTTTATTTGACAGTAAGAATATAAAATAACCATGCAATTGACTGTTTCTACTGTTTTGATCCAATTATTAGGCAGTATAGACAAAATGCCAAGAAGTATTTCATTGTGGGATTATTTTACAAGCCTTATAATATATTTTTCATTCAGTCAATAGTTATATCAACATACATTTTTGAAGATAATATGGACCTGAAAATGATTATAACATATTGATGTAAAAGGGATTTGCAAGTATCTTCAATGCAAAGAAGCATAAGATACATGTTAAAAGAAGCACATAAAGGCAGTTTATGGAAAAATGTAGTTATCGGAGGAGCCAGGAAGATCATGAAAGTAATGTGTAATTTGATCTAGAGGAGAGTTTTCTAAGAGAATGCCATCACATTTCCTAAACCTGAGAGGCACATATATGCAAGGTAGAGTTAACAACAGATAGTAATCCAGTTTATCTGTACGTATGGTAAAATTGAGAGTTCTATTCCAGGTAGTAGAATGTCCTCAGTGTTAACCTACAGTGTGACTTCAATTCAGAAAGTGGAAGAAATAGAGGTTTTTTAGAAGAATAATCACATTTTCAAAGCCATTTTAGGAAGATAAAAGGAACAGTAGTGGTGTATGTATGTTAGTTTGGAGAACAGCTTGAGACTTGGTAAAAAATCAGGTGGTAATTGTAATAGTACTGAAAGGTCAAGCCAGGATGACGAAATTGGGAAAAGTGACACAGTGGATCTGACAGACATTGGCAATTAGAATATAGCGGAGAAACAACAGGGAAAAGTCATAAATATCTAGTGGCTTCCTAGAGCATACGGTGAGATGAAGGAACAGCGTAATGGTGATAGCAATCATAATCAATGCATCCCGAGAGTTTCTTATGTTATGGGTCAGGTATTTTTCCAAGAGCTTTCTGTAGATTTACTCCTTTCATTCTCATGGCATTTCTGCTGTTACCCCTTTTTGTGGCAAGAAAAAAAACTGAAAACAAAACACTTTAAACAATGTGTTCCAAATCACCACATTATTAAATAATTTTATGCCAAGCAGTGTGATTTCAGAGGCAGACTCTTAATACCATGCAGTGCTTATGGGAAGGCCTTAGTGGGTTCTGTTGTGGAGATTTAGTATAATTTGATGGAAATGATAGAATATGGCTTTTCAATACTTTGCATATAAAAGTTGAGTTTAAAATCTCTATAGAGACTGTAAGAGAAACAAATGTACAATGAAAACATTTTGAATTAGAAAAATAGTATTTTCATTCAGTTATGTAATAATGTTTTCACAAATAGATGGATGCTGAAATGTACTGTCATTTTGTTGTGAACAATCTTGGAAACCTAATATTTAAGAAAGTTTAAAATGTTAGTTAAATAAATGCTCACATTCCAGGTGTGATATACTGTGTTAATGAAACGAAGAAAGTTGTTTCCAATACTATTTTGTACATCCAACACAATTAATGTGCTTTCATATTTAATAGTTTTTGTTTGTTTCTCTTTTCACTCCCAGTCCATGGTAATCTTGAGAAAGCTTTAATGAATTTGCTTCATAGTGGTAAAACAAGGTCTTGAGTCTCAGTGAGATACAGTCTCAGTTAGGGCATCTGATTTGTGATCCTTGAACCTGATTTCTTCAGTGTTTTATGGAAGTCAATGTATGTCTTCTTTGCACTTCCCATCTCATGATAACAGAGGTATACATGAGATATGTCTGCATTTTCTGTTCACTTATTTTGATAGGCAAACTTTATTGTGATGCTTCCCTTAAATCCTTTATTTTTTTAGTTTAACTATGTTATATTGTTTTCAGCAGAAACAATGATAAGACTGCAAATACATTAACTTTACACACTTTTCAGAAAGTATGTTAACTCATTTTCTGAAAAGTGTGTAAGTCTTGGTCTTTTATTAATAATATCGCTTAAAGTACAGTGCCAAATTTTCCACTATTGTAACTGTCTTCCTGTTTTGAATTTTTATATTATTACCTAAATTTCACTAATATTTTATCTTTTAGAGACCTATTTTACATATGCTATTGAATTGTAAGATGGCTTAAATTCTTCTTAATGTATATAACATAAAAACTAAATTGAGAATATAATTTTAAAAAATAATAAGCAAGAGTTATTTTTGCTTTTGCTTGTTAACTAATAGTAATCACATCATCTATTTATATATTAGAAGAAAATCATTGATACTTTTACCTAAACATCTCTAGACAATGGATATTTATGAAATAGTTATGATACATTTTGTTTATGTAAAAGTGCTGTATTTTTCTCAGTCTCCAAATCTCTTTACTAGTTAAAGTATGAAGTGATGTTGTGGGAAAAGGAAAGAATTGGATAAAGATAAATCAGAGTTTAACTCTTTGAGCATCATCTGTCAGTATGCATAAATAGTAATTACGAATATTAAAATTAGTAACATAATACAGTATAAGTGTATTTGCATCTATATGTACACACTGACACATATTGAACACACATTGCTATGGAATCCCTACAAAATAGACACATCTGTTTTCTAGAAAGATGAAGGTAATAGAGAACACCCAGAAAACTTAGAAATTTTAACCTGCTATGAGTAACTATCTTGGTTGTCATATATATATATATATATATATATATATATATATATATATATGGCTTTTATAATCTTGAGATATGTTCCTTCTATACCTAATATTATGGGGGCTTTATCATGAAAAGTTGCTGAATTTTGTCAAATGCTTTTTCTGCATCTATTGAGATGATCATATCATTTTGTTTTTGCTTCTGTTTATGTGGTGAATCACATTTATGGATTTACATATGTTGAACTATCCTTGCATCCCTGGGATGAAGCCCACTTGGTTGTGGTGAATTACCAACATCATACTGAATGGAGAAAATTTGAAAGCACTCCCACTCAGAATTTAAAAAAAATACAAGAATGCCCACTGTCACCACTTCTTTACAACATATTACTGGAAGTTGTAGCCAGAGCAATCAGGCAAGAGAAGGAAAGAGGTGGTCGAACTGTTGCTCTTTGCTGAAAATATGATCTTATATCTAGAAAATCCCAAAGATTCCCCAAAGAGACTCCTGGAATTGATAAATAAGTTTAGCAAAGTCTCAGGCTACAAAAGCAATGTACACAAATCAGTAGCATTCACATATGCCAATAACAGTCAAGCTGAGAATCAAATTAGGGCTCAAATACCTTTCATAATAGCTAAAAAGGAAATAAAATACCTAAGAATATATTTAACTAAGGAGGTGAAAGACCTCTAAAGGGAAAACTATGAAACTTTGAGGAAGGAAGTTCCAGAGTATATAAATAAATGGAAAACATAACATGTTCATGGATTGGCACAATTATGCCAATTGTTAAAATGTCCATAACACCCAAAGCGGTTTAAAGGTTCAAAGCAATCCCCATCCAAATACCAAAGTCATTTTTCAAAGATCTAGAAAAAATAATTCTACACTTTGTTTGGAACCAGAAACAAGCCCTAATAGCCAAAGCAATCTTAAGCAAAAGGAACAAATCTGGAGGCATCACTTTACCACACTTCAAGCTATACTACAAGGCTATAGTAACTAATAACTAAAGCAGCATAATACTGTCACAAAAATAGAGACATAGGCCAATGGGACAGAACAGAGAATCCAGATATAAAACCATCCACATATTGCCATCTGATCTTTGACAAAGGAAACAGCTACATACACTGGGGGAAAGAATTCTTATTCAATAAATGGTGCAGGGAAAATTGAATAGCCACATGTAGAAGACTGAAACAGGATCTGCACCTGTCATCACTCACAAAAATTAATTCAAGATGGATAACAGACTTATCTAAGACATGAAACCATAAGAATTCTAGAATAAAATGTTAGAAAACTCTTCTAGATATTGACTTGTGTAAAAAATTTATGAAGAAGACCCCAAAAGCAATCACAGTAACAACAAAAATAAATAAATGGGACCTAATCAAATTACAAAGCTTCTGTACAACCAAGGAAACAATCAACAGTGCAAATATATAATCTACAGAATTGGAGAAAATATTTACATGCTATATATATAATAAATGGTTAAAAAACAGAATCTACAAGGAACTCAAGCAAATCAGCAAGAAAACATCAAACAACCCCATTAAAAAGTAGGCAAAAGGCATGAACAGAAGCTTTTCGAAAGAAGATAAACTAATGGCCTATAGACATATGAAAAAATGCTTGACATCACTAATCATCAGGAAAATGAAAATCAAAATGACAGTGAGATATCACCTAACCCCAGGGAGAAAGACTTTTATCAAAAAGTCCTCAAACAATAAATGCTGGCATGGATGTGGAGACAAAGGACCGCTTACTTATATACGGTTGGGTTGACTGCAAACTAATGGAAAATAGTATGGAGGTATCTCAAAAAACTAAAAGTAGACCTACCATTTGATCCAGCAATCCCTCTAGGTATTTACCCAAAGTAAAAAAAAAAAAAAAAAGTCACTTTATCAAAAAGACACCTGAACTAGAATGTTTATAGCAGCACAATTCACAATCACAAAGATGTGGAATCAACCCAAGTGCCCATCAATGCACAAGTGGATTATTCAAATGTCCTATATGTACATCATGGAGTACTTCTCAGCTGTAAAATGTGAATTAATACCTTTTACAGCAACCCGGGTGAAACTGGAGGACCATTCTCCTAAGTGAAGTATCATAAGAATGGAAAAACAACACCACATGTACTCACTATTAAATTGGAACTAATCCATCAGCTCTCATGTACACGCCTAGAAGTAAAACTCAATGGAAATTGTGCAGGTGGGAAGGGGGTGCACAGGGTGGGTGAAATCGTACCTAACAGGTACAATGTATGTTATCTGGGTTATGGGCACACTTATAACTTTGACTCAAGTAGTACAAAGGAAATCCAAGTAACCAAAACATTTGTACCACCATAATATTCTGAAATTTTAAAAAAGTGGGAAAAAATTACTGTTAAGTAGACAGAGCAAGTATTAACCCTTTTGGAAGAATCTTCCTACTTGCACAATTCAAGTAAATTATTTTCAATTAAAGCTAATTTTCCAAGTAATTCTATGTAATGAACCTATTGCTATATTAGGCAATCTGTTATTGCCTATCTTACTGCAAATAATCTTTCTTAGTGCCATGGATATAGATAAACCTCTGCTCAGACAATTTATATCTTCAATGTCTCTGCAGAAAATCCACTTAGTTGAAACTTACCATACAATTTCTGCTGGAATTGCATCATATTGCTTTGACTAATGGATAATGATGGAGTTAAAGAAAATAGAGGCAGAAAATGGATTTGCTTATATTTATTTTAGAAACATTTTGAAAAAGTAAAAATCACTTTCTAAGGTCTGGGATATATATTCCTGGGTACACGAGAATATTTCTCTTACTTCCTAAATGCCTATTTTGTTCCTTTTACTGACTTTTATTTTTCTTACCGCTGAATTAGAATAATTCTTCTCTACATTCATTCTGCACAAATTTCATCCGATCTGGTGGTTCCTTGCCTCTTTTATTGCTGGTATTTTTTTGCTGACTTTCTCTAATTTCAATTTCTTAAAGGTGTATTAGACAATACCTCAGGTTTCTCACCGTCTCTGCAAATACAGTTGGCTTTAGACCATTCTCCATTTCTATTAGTGACATAATCATTCTCCCAAAGACATGGTCCAAAAGGCCTGTTAGGTCCACACCATGCATCCTTTTCATTGATTCCTTACACTGCCACATTAGAACCAAAGCAGTTTCTTCCTTCTTTAACTAATTGATAGAGTCTTTATTAATTGTTTCTGTATAATTTTTGGTGTGTTATATGTATTTTAGACCATAACAAGTTTGTATTTGCTTTATTCTTATAGCAAAACTGTTTCAAATCCAAAGCTCTCATGTTTGTCACACTTAATATTAAGAGAAATTTTACTCATAAAAATTCACAGTTGACATTAATCAGTTATTTATAAAGTGACTGCAAAAATTAAATCTCCTCAACATATAAACTGAGTATGATAGATGTGTTAGTCACAGGTCTCCAGAGAAGTAGAACCAATAGGATGTGTGTATATATGTAGAAAGAGATTTATTACAAGGAATTGGCTCTTGTCATCATGGAGGCTGGCAAGTTGAAAATCTGCAGGGTCAGCCAGCAGGCTGGGGACCCATGAGAGCCAGTGGTGAATTTCCAGTTTTGAAGGCAGTCTGCTGTAAAATTTTCTCTTACTATGGGGAGACTAGTGTTCTTGTTCTCTTCAGGCAACTGATTGGATGAGGCCCACCCACATTAGGAAGGGCAATCTGCTTTACTCAAAGTTTACCAATTTAACTGTTAATCTCACCCAAAAACAGCCTCATAGAAATTCTCAGAATAATATTTGACTAAATATATGAGCACTTTGTGGCTCAGCCAAATTGAATAGGCTAAAAAGAAATCTTTAAACAAAAACTCCCTAAAGGGCATCATTTCAGACATAAGCTTCTGGTAATGAACCTAATGAAATAGATCATTGTATGTATCAGGAATTTTTGAATAAGGAAAAGGGAGAGAGGAGACAGTTCAAGACTCTAAAGCTATAGATATTTCAATGCCTAGTAAAAAAAACATGTGTTAAAACTGCTTATGAAAGAATATGTAGGTCCAAAATTAAGGTAAGATTGCATTTAAATTAAAAATGATTATACAAATGAGTTGGTATAATAAAACCATGTGTTTTTACCAGTAAAAGACTCCTTATCAAGGTTATTGCAGAGAAATCTATAAAATGTGTGTTCTGTCATCCATTATATGTAGAACACATAATTCTCGTTAAAGGAGATAGATCACGTGTTATTTCTATTTTAAGCAGAAAAAATGACACTAATGTGGCACGAATCTGCAATGTTCCTCTGTAGTCATAAGAATAGCTTTATTTTCAAGAAAAATACTGTAAGTAATAACTTGAGATTTTACAGTTTCACTCTCCTTCTCTCTTTCCCTAGTTCTCCCTCTTTCTCTTTGTCTCTTTCCTGACCTCTTTCTCTCTCTCACCTTCTTCTCTTAGTAATTTGTGAAGAAAAAATCTTGGCTAACAAGGTCTTCAAGAGGTTCCGTCCAAACCTTATGTTACATAAGTCTGGCTAAGTTCATCTAATAAGTGGTTAAATATAGCATTTGAAATGTCAAATGGTTCACTCAAGTACACACGGGCTGAAGGCAACAGAGTGTCACTAACTGTCACCGATTCTCCTACTCTTGTTCAACTTGTTCATTTGTATCATCTCCAAAGTAGACATAACCAATGCAAAATCCACCCAAATTACCGACCACTTCAAGAGTAAACACCAAAATGATATGTATATAAGGAATTTTCATAATGTTTTATGTAAAATGTTCCTCTTCAGTTCCACTTTAAAAATTTTTTTAGTTATCTGTTTAAAATGAAAAACCTCAGTTTTGTTTCATCTATAGCTTCTATGGGCTAAGAATTTATTTAAAAAATAAAATAAAAGCCAAATAGCAAATACACAGCTTTCAGACCTTCCCTTTCTCCGGGATTTGTTGCCAGCATGAAACTTACTATATGGTGCTCTGCAGGGCAAACAACCATTGCTAACTGATCATCATTGACATGCAAGATATGACTGATTTGTCATTTCTGATATATAGTAATACAGCCATTTTTAGCAATATTTGACTAAAATAAAATATTTTACTTCTTGAGGGAAAATTTTAAAAAGGACTTTATCCTCATTTCAAGATCCAGGCATGCCCCAAAGCATAGTATCTTCACCTATGCTCAGTCCCCAGAAATTTATGGAGGTATAATAATTAGTATAGCTAGAGAATTAAAGTCTCTTTTTAGAAGGTTTATTTCATTATTCTTGTTGTTTTTATTAGATTATTTGATTAAATATGTTAACAAACATAGTTAATATATTTTAGTGAAAATATACGATCCCAATTGTAGATATTATAATAATATATTTTTTAAAGTGTGGTGTGATTTCATATGGATGTATTGTGTACGTAATTTGGGACTGTCCTTTGTCCTAAACTGTGCACCTTCAGAAATTCAGACACCTCTCAGCAAGGGATAAGAGCTTGGTAGGATAGAAAAAATCATGGTAAGCTGTGACCACCATTAAATCTTTTTCCCACATCTAGTGTTGTATAAGCTGGCAGAAATAACACATGAATATGTGTTATTTGCATTTGTACATAGTATGTATGTACCACATGCTAAACAGTTAACACATATTATGTAATTTAGTACCTGCAGTAACTCTATTAATATATGTTACAGAAAGTCCTATATTGCAGATGAGAAAATTTCAACTTGGAGCAGTTAAGTCACTTGCCAAGGTCAATGATCACATTCTAATAGAACAAAATTATGTAAGGTCTGTAGTGCGATGTGAGTGTACAGCATAGTTGACCTAGTAGCAGGTGCATGTATTCTCACCTGTACTCCCTGATTTCCTAACATGAAGTTGAGAGAACACAAGGCAATATTCTTTGTGATCCAACCCAAGGGGCGACGCAGGTGAGAACTAACTGAAGTGTTTGCACTGATTTATTTCAGCAGGAATGTGGGAAATGGCAGTTCAACCATCAAAAGAAACACCTTTTTAAGTAGAGGGATGTCTTTTTAATGAGTTTAGGGTTCCAATGATGCATCTTCTAGAAGCAAGTTAGAAAAACATTTTTTTTTTTTTTTACTGTTTTGTTTTTGCCATATATTTTCCTAGATTGGTGGATAGGAAATGTCTGTGATGGGTAACAATATGAACAAAATATTGTTTTTTGAAACCTATATATTATTTGTTCTCCCTTCATGTTTTGAGGGAAGGAGTTGACCCAAATAAAGTACCTTGCATAGTACCTGGAATATACTAAGCGCTCAATAGATAGCTGTTTCCAGGATTGTGGATTTTGGGAAATAGGCATATGGTGATTACTTGAATGTTAACTGAAATGGTAACTTAATTTGAAGTTCAAGTTTAACGGATTTCAGTGTTGAATTTAGTGCCAAGTTACAGTTTCTTTTAGGCATTTTCTGAGTCATCATGTGGCCCTCTAACTTCCTACAAAGTCAGGTGTCCTTGCTGTAGAAAGCACACTTATGTTTATTTTATTTGGTTCATGGGTGTACTGTGCACATGTCAAAAACCAAAACAACTGAAAACACATCTGCATCTTATGATGTGCTCACCTCTCCCTTGGGAAAGCAGATGTTCAGGTATTTCATAATATTTGCTCCTCATTTTCATCTTAGGGGTCCAGAACTTCTCAGACTGTTTTGTTTTCTTCCTGTGATAGACATATTGTAAAAGAAAGAACATTCCAATCGATCTTCAAAATTATTTTTCCAAGTGACATCTCATTGAGTTGATTCAAATGGGAAAAGTAACATGCCCCTTGTTTGGGAATTAGTGAAGAGAGTGGAATGTATAGAATGAATAGATAAAAACACCATTCCAAGAAGAATCCTTAGAATGAACTTGCTCATTCATTCCTCAAGTGTTAAAATACCCTTAACTTCATGTCAAGCACTATAATTAATGAAATAGGGACTAAAATAAATGAAATAAGTTTTTTCTTTTCAGGGATCTTGCAGAATGTCTAGTGTGAAAAGTGAACCTTTACTCTTATTCCAAATAACCCAGGAGCCACTTTGTTCAATGTTAAATTGCCAGCAGCAAATGGATATTGCTGAATGAATGAAAGGAAAAAGTAGAAGGACAGCATGGAAACACTTTTCTTTTAATTGAAATGCCAAGCTTGCAATTACTGTTAGAGTCATTTACAAGTAACTGAGTAAAGAAGTATTGAAACATCTTGCTCTTCACTTGCTTATAACTTTACATATCATGCTTTGTATCTATTTTGGAAATTTTTTTTTATAAAACATCTAATAAAATTGTATTTAGAGAAGAAGAAAATGAAGGTAATGACTAGATTTATATATTTAACAATTTTGCCATATTTAAAGCTTGAATTTTCTTTAAATAGCAGCTTTGGATATTTTCTTCAACAAGTGAAGCACTTTGCTTTCTTGAAATAAGCCATAAGTTAATAATAAATACAGGATGCTAGAATAATAAATACAGGATGCTAAATCTAGGCCTATGATTTTAATGATTCAACTGTTTTGATAAATTCATAATAATGGAATTAGAAAGTTGACATATTGATCATACACTTCCTGAAAGCTAAAATACATCAGATGGTGATTAGGTAGTCTATGGTGTTGTGCCAACCCCTCATCCTGGTGATCACAAATTTCTGATTTCTACAATAAATTAATCAGAAAAGACATCCTTGTCTCTCCCCCACTATATCTAGCAAGTGGGTTTTACATCTGACCAATCTATTCGATTGTAGGTAGATAACAAAAGGTAAAAGATATGAAGAAGATTCTTCTTCTTATCCTATTTTCAAAAGAATTAGAGCTGAGTTTGAATCCCAGCTATGCCCTTTGCATGCCCTGTGACCTACTTTGAATGTCTCATTCTTCTCTCGAAGGAAATCCCCATCACTACAATGTGAATAAACTAATGGTGCCTTCTATTAAGTGTGGTGAAAGGCTTTAAGCATATAATTTATATAAAGTAATAAATACCTGGCCCATAATGTATTATCTGTATATATTAGTTCTTTCCATTTGTTCTCTGTGAATGGTTCTTCTATTCACAAGCATCTTTCCACAAACATCGTTACTTAATGGAAGGCATCAAATAAAATGAAAGCAGAAGAGGACAATGCCAGACAGACAGGTGCCTCTGAAGACTATCCTATGATGCTTCCTTGAAGATTCTTGATGATTTTCCTACCACAAACTTCTCTAGATTTGAGGGACCATCTTGAAGAGAAGTAACAAGAGAAGTTCTTCCTTTCTGTGTTTTGGAAGGCAGTAGTTTCCAGCCTTGGCTCTACAAAGTAATGATTACTGAGCCCCAACAGAAGAGATTCTGATTCAGTAAGTCTGGGCTGATGCTCAAGAATTTGTATTTTTCAGATTTTTCTCAAATTATTTTAATATGAACAGCATTTGTTCATCACTGCTTTATGACACTGCATTCAATTTAAAGTCTGTGATTCCTCTCTGTAGAGAAGATTGATAGCCCTCGCTTTCGAAAGTTAACAATAATTACAAAAATAGATTCCTGGTATAGTTTGAATGTCTCCCTGTACTTCAGGTGTTGGAAAATTTAATCCCCAATACATTAATGTCGTTATCACAGGAGTGGGTTTATTATCGCAAGAAGGAGCTTGTTGTAAAAAGCAAGTTCAGCCTTTTTTGCGCTCTTGCTCTCTCATGTGCTGTCTTGCGCTTCTGCCTTCCTCCGCGGGATGATGCAGCAAGAAGGTCCTCACAGATGCAGGCCCTTGACCTTGGCCTTTGCAGCATCCGAATAAACATCGGCTCTTTATAGATTACATGGACAATAACATGGACTAAAGCAATTCCTCATTTTGAAGAAGATTCTGAATCCATTTTGCTATCTTGAAATGAACTGACCTTACGAAGGGTTTGGTTCTAAGTGTCCATTTTCTACCTTCACTCCCCAGTGCTACCTTCATAAATAACAACAACAACAAGAAAACTTTACTGGATGTATCTGGCACAAAGAATCTAACTCATTAGCAGTTAAAAATTATGAACTTTACATCAGAGAAAATCCTGTATTATATATAATACAGACATCATCTGATGAGAAAATTAAGATGACTGTTTTTCTGGAAACTTTCCTGAAAATATTATAGTTTATTACTTTGAGATATATTTTTGCTGCTCTGGCAGAACATTCAGTTTCATTTGGTTGTTTACATTGAATTTAATTTATCATTAATTTTCCAGTTAAGACCACTTTGGTTAAACTTGTTCTTATGTGACAGTATCCATCTGCCTCTTCTATTTTCTATTAGGAAATAAGGGAATTGAAATACACTTCTGGCTTCAAATGAAGTTTGTCTATTTAATTACAGCCATGAACCAAATTCATGTTTGATATTAAATATTTCATGCTTTTCTAAATTCTGTACAATTTTAGGACTGATGTTGTTTTTATGGCCTCTGGATCTGTAAAATAGATGTCATGGTCTATGTGACAGCTCCATCAGGAATATAAACTTATTATAAAAATATATACACAGGGGTTGTACCCTACCAAGGAATAGTTCTGACTGTGATAGGAAGACTCTTAAACAAAACTCTGAGCCTCGTTGTGTGTGTGTGTGTGCGCATAGAAATATTTACTACCATTACTCCCAATTGGTTAGCTTGCCGTATATGAGAGTATAAGACTATTGGGAAATAAAATATGTATAACTATTAATAATTAAACCACTCCATAAAACTTAGTTAATGAGATTTGACTTGTAAGATGCTCTATTCCCAAGTAAACAAGTAAGTTGTGTGGATTTACTATTACTATTAATGATACACATGTTTTGCTTTTTTTTTTTTTTTTTTTTTTTTTGTTTTTGAAACCATTTTAAAACAAAATTTGCGAGTTTTTTTAAAAAATTTGGGACATTTTGAAAAAAGTTACTTTTCTTTTTATTTTAAAAATTAAGTTAACCTTTTTTGTTTTTTTTTTTTTTTTTTTTTTTTTTTTTTGGTTTAGAAACCCTTTTCTCACAAACTTTGCGAGTTTTGTGATCTACTTTGGGACATTTTGCTCATAGTTCCTGTTCTGTTGAGTTTATAGCATATGTGCCAAACATGTTTTCTCTCAAAATTTTCGCATGTGTGTTGAAGGAAATTCAATCCCTGTGTTTTTTATTTATTTACATTTACACTTAAACTCATCAAAACATTGTTATGCAAGGGCGTTTTGAATTCCAAGAGACATTACGCGGCCCAAGGTCCCAAGAAAACATTCGGACACTCTGCTAAAATTAAAATAATTTATTATCAGGATTTTGACTTTTCTATTTTAATATATATTTGAAGAAACCAAAATAATAAACGGATCATGTTCCTCTTTGTGGTTTTTACTGCAATTTTCTATAATTCAAAACTAACATACATTTTGGATAAATAAAGCATATAGGGTGCTGACATTTCTTAAGGCCTTTCCTTCTAAGGAATTCAAAATAATGTGTGTTGAGACTCACCAATTTTTGATCCCATTATCCTGGCTCCAATACTCTCAATGGTTGTAATTCTGAAAATGTATACATAAAACCCGTTGTACAGGATAATTAGCTATGCACAGTCATTAAACAGCCCTGTCAAATAAAGTGCAGAAGACAAGAAGAGAAGGAAGGAATATCACCACTGTACAAAAAGTTTCAAAAACATTCTAGTGGCAAATAATGAGACTCAGTGGATAAACACAGCTGAGCAAAGATAGCTGAAGACTCAAGTAATATAGGAGGAAACTTCTGAGCAGATGGTGCCTGTCTTCTGGAAATAACATCTTAAAGGCTCAAGAAGAGAATTTTTTAGAAAGGCCTAAAATCAAGAAGATTAATTGAAGGACTGTATAAGAACCAATTGTACCATTCCTAGGCAAAAAAAAAGCAAAATTAAAGAAATGAGGTTACATCAAACTAAAAAGCTTCAGCACACCAAAAGCAACAGTCAACAGAGTAAAGAGAAAACATAGAATGAGAAAAATATTGTCAAACCATATGTCTGATTAGGAGTTAATATCCAAAATATATAGAAACTCAAACAACTCAATAGTAAGAAATAAAAACACAATTAAAAATGGGCAAAGGATTTGAAAAGACATTTCTCAAAAGAAGATATTGAAATTGATCAAAAGTATATGAATAAATGTTCAACATCGCTAACCATCAGAGAAATGTAAATTTCTAAGTGTGAGATATTAAGAAACATCTCACAATGAGCTATTATCTCACACCTATTAAAATGACAATTATCAAAATGATAAAAGGTAACAAGTGGTAGTGAGGATATAGAGGAAAAGGAATGTTTGCATGTTGTTGATAGGAATGTAAATTAGTACAGTCATTATGGAAAACAAAATAGAGGTTTGTCAACAAATTAAAAATAGAACTATCATATTATCCAACAATCCCACTACTGGGTATATACATCCAAAGAAAGTGAAATCAATATGTCAAAAAGATATTTGCATCTTTGCAACATTATTCACAATAGCTAAGATATGAAATAAACCTAAGTGTCTATCAATGGGATGAACG
>CAUYRT010090314.1:0-18084 GCA_963574885.1 Lepilemur ruficaudatus | reverse complement strand
TGCTGTCCAGGCTAGAGTGAGTGCCATGGTGTCAGTCTAGCTCACAGCAACCTCAAACTCCCGGGCTAAAGCAATCCTCTGCCTCAGCCTCCCGAGTAGCTGGGACTACAGGCATGCGCCACCATGCCCGGCTAATTTTTTATATATATTTTTAGTTGTCCAATTAATTTCTTTCTATTTATAGTAGAGACGAGGTCGCACTCTTGCTCAGGCTGGTTTCGAACTCCTGACCTTGAGCGATCCGCCCGCCTCGGCCTCCCAGAGTGCTAGGATTACAGGCGTGAGCCACCGTGCCCGGCCAAGTTTTCTATTTTTTGTAAAGATAGGGTCTTGCCCTTGCTCGGGCTGGTCTCGAACTCCTGACCTCAAGCAACCCTCTGGGCTTGGCCTCCCAGAGTGCTAGGGTTACAGGTGTGAGCCACTGTACCCTGCCATCAGTTATCTTTTCCATGCACTGCAAATATTGTATATGATCCAAATTGAAGGGTATCATTCTCTACAGCTGTATTAGCAACAGATAGACACAGATGAACTAGTTAATATGGCAAAATGTACAGTTATTTCAGGCTTTTATTATTAGCACCACCTCGTGACTCACTGAGAAAACTCTTGCCCAATTTGTTTTGTTAATGTGACAGTTTTGTTTTGACACATTTTCCATTATCATTCCTCCCACCCCAACCTGCCTTTCATCCCCAAGATGCCACCAGACAGAGGTGCTCCCAGTCTGCTCTTCCCATTCTGGCTTGCACCGGGTCAGCTGACCTCCAGTCCCTCCACCTGTGACAGAGTCCAAGGACAGCGTGCCCTCTTATGTCATATTAATGCTAACTAAGCTCCCGAGGCTCTGCTCTGGACTCCTAAAGGATCCCCCATAGGTCGAGTCCTCTCTGCTTCATCCAGAGAGGGGCCCCTCCTGTATGCATAGAATGCTCATAGTCCTTCTTTAATAGAACTAACTCCTCAGTTGAGGATGAGCCCATGCAACCCAAAATTTTCAGTAGCCTATCAACAAAAGCCATTTATTTTTCATGCAGGCTGCAGAGACAGCTCTGCTTTAGGCTCTGAACCGATTCAGGCCTGTGTCACTTGTCTCTCATCCTCTGGACCAGTGGCTACTTGGGGCAGGTGCTTTTCATGGAGGGTGGCAGCAGTGACAGTGGGGTGAGCAGAGATGCAGGGGCCTCATAAGGCCTCAGCCCAGAACTGACACACACTTCTGCCCACATTTCTCTGGTCAAAGGTTGACATCAGTTGTGAGAAGTTGGAAACAACCCAAATGTAAATAAGTTCACATTCATAGGTAGTGGGACATTAGGACCTGAGTATCTCTCTGTCTCAAAAAAAAAAAAGGCCAGGCGTAGTGGCTCACGCCTGTAATCCTAGCACTCTGGGAGGCCGACGCGGGAGGATCGCTCAAGGTCAGGAGTTCGAAACCAGCCTGAGCAAGAGTGAGACCCCGTCTGTGCTAAAAAATAGAAAGAAATTAATTGGCCAACTAAATATATAAAAAAAAAATTAGCCGGGCATGGTGGCGCATACCTGTAGTCCCAGCTACTCGGGAGGCTGAGGCAGGAGGATCACTTGAGCCCAGGAGTCTGAGGTTGCTGTGAGCTAGGCTGACACCACAGCACTCTAGCCGGGCGACAGAGTGAGACTCTGTCTCCAAAAAAAAAAAAAAAAGAGTCTGACTCCGTTGCCCGGGCTAGGGCATGAGCCACCATGCCCAGCCCTGAGTACATCTTTTTGGGAGAAACAGCCGAATCCCCAACAGGGGCCAAGCCACAAAGCAGTACATGACTAAACCTCTTTTTTTATGAAAGTGTAAACTGAGATAAGGGCCATCCTGCCTTGGAAAAAGTTCAGTGTTGTCATTCCAGAGCCACTGAGGATGGATGGTGACAACAGGGGTGGGCTGCAGACCAGTGGGCTACTCTTTCCAAAGGCAGTGAGAAGGGACAGCCCCAGCATTCACTTGATTTCCTATAATAATACATTTTATTCAAGGTGGTATGAAAAGCTAAACCATAATTATGAACATTATGAGCATAACATTCCCGAGCTGTCTAATGGGAATCTCCAGAGGTGAGTTTGAACAGCTATAAAAGTCAACTTTTTCTGTGAATATACCTATGGCCACCTGAAAGCCATAACCAGGTACACAGCCATAGCCCTGCCACTGACTGACCTGCTTCCCAAAGCAGGTGAAGCTCCTGCTAACCAGGGTCGTCCCAGTCCACTGACTAGATGAAGCGTTAATTTAAAAAGCACGAGTCAGCTTGCAAAGTGGCAGCAAGCAGCTGAGGGCCACAAGGGAAGACCGCTGTGGCCATCTCTGAGGATGAAATGAGCAGTTCATCCAACAGCAGAGACTCTCTCTCTGGTCTTCCCTGTCATCTTCTACTTCTTGGCTTTTCCATACAATGGCTTGTTCATTGTATGACATCATGTATGTTCATCTAATTTCTTCTATTTTGTGGGTTTATTTTGCATTAAAGTTTCACTTACGTGAGCAGAGTCATAAGCTTTGACTGTAGGCACCACCTGAAGTGTGTGGAAGGAGTTGGGGACAGGGGTGGGCAGTGGGAGGAGGGCAAGCCGACAGGTAGGTAAATAGCTATTTTAAAGACTAATCATTGAAGGGAAACTCCTTATTGTTGAGTTGGGATAACTATTAGCAGAGATGAACTCAGTCTATCTATCAGGATTTGGAGACTTTTAGCATAAAGCTGTGTTAATTCAATTATGCATTATAGTTCTCCCCATTGAAATTTGAATGAAGGGTAATGGAAAGTAATTCAAATGGTAAATATGTGAATAAATCTAAATAAACATTTGGTATAAAAACTACAGTGACATATTTTAATTATGTATGCCCATTTACATAATTAAAGTCCACCAAAACAATAGCAGATAAGATGGAAGGTAAATGAAGCTAGAGTATTCCAAGAGCCTTGCATTGTCTAGGATGAAGACAAAAGTATCAATTAACATTAGGCTTTGATAAATCGAGAATGAATCTTTTAATTCCTAGGTGACTAAAAGAAGAGAAAAACCGTGTAATTTCCCAAAAGAGGGAAAAATAGAATAATTGTAACAATTCTAGTAGAACCACCGTAATCTAACCTGAAAGGAGGCAAGAAAAGAGATAACAGAACTTAGATCAGGAAGAGTGAATAGAAAGCAGTGAATAAGATTTAAACCCCAACCTATCAGTAATTACACATTAAAAGGCTAAGTGATCCTGTTAATAAGTTATCAGACTAGATTAAAACAACAACAGCTACCTGCTGTTTTGAAGAGGCACATCTAAAACATAAAAATACAGAAAGGCTGACAGTAAAAGGATGGAAAGAGATATGCCTTGTAACAGTAATCAAAAAGAAGCTTATGGCCGGGCGCGGTGGCTCACGCCTGTAATCCTAGCACTCTGGGAGGCCGAGGCGGGCGGATCGTTTGAGTTCAGGAGTTCAAGACCAGCCTGAGCAAGAGCGAGACCCTATCTCTACCAAAAATAGAAAGAAATTGGCCAATTAAAATATATAGAAAAGCCAGGCGCAGTGGCTCACGCCTGTAATCCTAGCACTCTGGGAGGCCGAGGTGGGAGGATCGCTCAAGGTCAGGAGTTAGAAACCAGCCTGAGCAAGAGCAAGACCCCGTCTCTACTAAAAATAGAAAGAAATTAATTGGCCAACTAAAAAGTATATAGAAAAAATTAGCCAGGCATGGTGGCACATGCCTGTAGTCCCAGCTACTCGGGAGGCTGAGGCAGAAGGATCGCTTGAGCCCAGAAGTTTGAGGTTGCTGTGAGCTAGGCTGATGCCACGGCACTCACTCTAGCCTGGGCAACAGAGCGAGACTCTGTCTCAAAAAAAAAAAAAAAAAAAAATATATATACACACACACACACACACACACACACACACACACACACACACACACATATATAAAATAAGCTGGGCATGGTGTCACGTGCCTGTAGTCCCAGCTACTCGAGAGGCTGAGGCAGAAGGATTGCTTGAGCCCAGGAGTAGGAGGTTGCTGTGAGCTAGGCTGACACCAGGGCACTCTAGCCCGGCAACACAGTGAGACTCTGTCTCAAAAAAAAAAAAAAGAAGCAGCAGCTTATGTTATTAATACCAGAAAAGAAGACTTTAAGTCTTCTTTTAGGAGACTAGAAAGGAATTACTAGGAATAAAGGGTTAATTCATAAAGTTTCCATTGAGTAGAAAAATATAACAATTCTATTTGTGTGGCCTCAAATATATAAAGCAAAATTCACAGAACTATATTTACGTAGAAATGGATAACTCAACTATTATGCCATTAATTGATAGAACAAGTAGACAAAAATTCATTAAGAGCAGGGAATATCTGAACAATTCATTACAAACTTGATCTAAAGGCTTATCTAGCATCTGCAGAACACATGGTCTTTTCAAGTGCCTATGAACTTTCACTAAGATCAAACAGATGCTGGACCATAAAGCAAATCTCAACACATTACAAAGAATAGCAATCATATAAAGTATGTTTTCTGACTGCAATGCCATAACAAAATATAACTAGGAAATTTGCACATTTGGAAGTCAAAAAAATATACTTATAAATTAACCCATGGGATCTGTTGTGATCGCCCAATTTTCATTCCCAACTTTGACTATTTGTACTTTCTGTTTTTCCTTGTCCAGTCACATCAGAGGTTTATCAATTTTCAAAGCACCAACCTTGACTTTGCTAGTCGTCTCGTGTTGCTTCCTGTTTCATTACTTTTTGCTCTCATCTTCATTATCTCCGTCAACTTTTAAAAAGATAGATTAGTCAATTTAACAATAATGTTTGTACAAAGTTTTTATAAAATACAGGGTGCTTTTTCATTAATCCTTAAAGCAACCATGTGAACAGGTCTTTTCCCTCATTTTGTAGATGGGAAATTATAGACAGGAAACAAATTCGTAATGACTACATTGATTGGAATACTGCCCTAAGGTTGGCATCCAGAAACTCTGCCTGCCTTCTCCGGGGCTTCGCCCTGCCCACCCAAGGACCACCTCTTAGCCTTTGAGATCTTAAGGGGACACTCACCAACAACAGCCATGGTGAAGATGGGGACACTCACCAAAAACAGCCATGGTTAAGATGGTGGAAGTGTGGCTCTCACCAACTCTTCCTGAAGTAAACTCCAGCACATCTGAATGTTGCCAGGAAACACAGGAGAAGCAAAATGCATATGGTGTGAGTGGGCAGGCCACCCAGGCCATAGAAGCCAGTGTGTAGCAGCCCTCACCACACCCAAAACGCTTGGTCACTGGACCAAAGCTGGAGGCTCCTCAAGCTGTTAACGCTTTTCCAGCCTGACAAAGACAAAGCATGTTCGCTTAGAAACAATGGACTGCTTGCTTAGAAACAAGATACCACCGAAAAAATAATTTTTCTCACGTCTCACATCTCTTCTCAAGCTGTGTCTGCATGTGGGGTGGTCCTTGAAGGATTTTCTTGACTTCCAGATAGGCGTTGTCTTCCGCTGCTTGAGTGTCTAGATGCCGAGTCCTTGGGCAGAGGCCATTTCACTGCCGGACTTACTTGATACATCCTTGTGCACACTTCTCATTCCAAGCGCTCTTCTAAGGGCCCTAATAATACTAATTTTCCGGCCCTCATTACAAACTATAAGGTTGCTACTATTCTCGTCCTGACAAAAGACAAGCGACGCCACAGAAGCATAAAAAGAGGTTAGGTTGGACACGACAGCTCATGCCGCAAAGTGTCGGCCGCACTTTGGGAGGCCGAGGCAAGATCACTTGAGGCCTGGAGTTTGAGACCAGCCTGGGCAACAGAGCAAGACCCCATCTCAAAAGAAAAATATTTTTAAAAATTAGCTAGGTGTGGTGGCACATGCCTGTAGTCTCAGCTACTTGGGAGACTGAGGTGGGAGAATTGCTTGAGCCCAGGGGGTTACAGTGAACTATGATTGCACCATTGCACTCCAACCAGGGTGACAGAATAAGACCTTGTCTCTCAAAAAAAAAAAATTAAAAAAATGTTTAGTTACTTGTCTAAAGCCATCTGAGAATAAGTGAGAGTGCTCATTTGAATCTGGGCTTTATGGCAGACAGAACATGCTCTTGGCCACTAGACTTTGCTGCCTCTCTACACAGGTTTCACACAAACTGCTCCTTGAGCACAACCAATATTATCCATGGCCTGAGAAGAAGTGCCAGGTCTAAATGGAAACAGTTCCTCAGTGGGAAGATGAATCCAGTTAAAGTACTGTATTCTATTTCCTTCCCCATGTCTCCAGGCCAAGGCCCTTGGCTGAGGCTGGAGAAGAAACATGAAGAGTCCTCCCAGCCTAGTGACTACCCTGGGACAGCCATCCCCACTTCCTCGAGGTCCTCCTGATCCAAGCAGACTTCATGTCCCCAGTGTCTGTCTTCAGCTAACTGGTCCTCGGGTATTATCCTAGTGGTGATCCTCTCGTTTCTGAACCCCATGAAGGAAATTTCCTTTGCATTGCATGACTGGTGTTCAATACTATTTCACCCTCAGGATCCCCGTACATGAAACAGACACAATTATTTTTCGGGCTTTCACCTTTAGACAAATTCACTAATAGAGATGTACACTCCTATGAAAGGCTTTTGCATACTCATTGTTTATTCAGATTTTCCTTTGTGCTTTCTCTTCTCCTCCTGCTTATTTTTTCTTCTTCCATATCATCTTCTGGAAGGGGTTGGGGGTGGTCCTTAAATCACCTTTCATCCCTGCGGTGGCACACATGAGCCCTTTGGATCTTTGGGGGCTAGAGACTGAGACACCCCATCGTGTTTGGGATCAGCCCAAAGGGGCTCACATCTGGCTGAAGGCATATGTGAGGTCCTGGGACCATTTCCAGAGCACCCAAATAGATGGGGGAGTATGTCCTGGCGCTCAGGGCACTCAGAATCCCCATCCAAGCTGTGGCCATCCTCTCCATTGTTACTTAATTAACCTGCATCTCCCACGAAAATAGATGGTGCATTAGGTCCAGATGGAGCTCAAGCAGGGGTGTGTGGGCATGTGGAAACCTCAGCAAACCTGTGATTATCTAAAACAGCCAGAACTGGTCTCATCTTTAGCAAATGGAAACCCAATCAGAGCCACAACTACTGGGAACAAGTACTCCGTGGCCACCTCCTTCTTGCCCACCAGACATCAGCCCTGCCGGAGACCAGCCTCACTGGAGGAAGCCTGAGTGTTTCCAACAGTGCCTTTGCTCAGGCCATCCTATTTCCCAATCCTCTCTCAGAAAACCCTATTTGATGTCCCACTCAGATGTCACCACTACCTCCCTTTTCCTGGTTGGTCATGGTCAATTTCCTTGGAGAACCTGCAGAGTCTAGTTCAGGGCATCCATCAGGGTAGTTTTGCTTGTGGCCTTTCTCCCTTATTCATCCTGTCTACCAGGGTCTACTTCTGCTGCCATCCTCTCCCACCCAGTGCCTAGGTCAGTGGACTGTGCCCAGCAGATCCTCAATAAGTACTTCCTCAATAAATCAGTCCAAGCTTGTGGGTAGGGTCAGGCTTGCCAGTGCCACATGTAGGGAAGGACAGAGAGCAAGTGTGGTAATCACATTCCAATGTGGAGCTGTGTCAGAGACACCGTCCGTCTTCCTTGCCTTCCTACCACCTTCCCGCTTTCCCCCACCTACCAAAACTTACTGGTGGGTGGAGTCCTGGCAGGGTACTAGAGGGAAAACACGGGAAAGCTAGAGGTGGGGTCAGAGAGTGGCTTACTCGGAATTGAGATTACAGAGAGGTTGCAGCTGTTGGTAACGACACAACACGACTGTGGAATGAACACCTGAGGGAGGGTGGAGCCTGAGACCATTGGAGGAGAGAAGCAGAGGTTAAAGACTTCAGAGGCCAGTGCATGGAAAGCATCACCTGTAAGTCACAGAAATTACCCAGAATTAAGACAGGATTATCTTTGGAGAAAGCGACAGTGAGACAGGAGCTACAGTCTTCAAGGAATGATGGAGAGCAACCCAGGATCTGCAGATGGCTGTAGAAAGACGGGCTGGCAGTTGCTTGATGTAATGTAAAGAGATTTCAAACTTTAGTGGGGCGAGGAGGCAGTTTAGGAAGAGGGAGTGACAATGGTCCTCAAGCAGCAATAGGAGCATGCACGTTACCTAACCCACCTGGAAACACGGGATATGGCAGAAAAGGCAGCCACCTGAGAGAAGTGCAAAGGAAACAGTACCCCCAGGGGACAGCTAGTTTTCAGTTAGGCCAAGAGGTGAAGAGAATATAGGAAATTTTGCTGACGGTGGACTATGAATTCCAGGGGATACAATGAAAGTTCTTGTGTTATGGAGGGGAAGGAAACACAGTCAGGTGAAAGAATGCACAATGGTATGAGCACGCAGTCCTGTCTGGTGGCAATATAGGGTACACATATAAGGATAAAAGGCAAAATGGGATTTGTAGCAATGGTCTCCCAGGTAGACGGTGGTAGTGAGGCTGTGACTCTGGTTGGGGAGGAAAGGATGAGGATTTTACCAAGAGCACAAAGGCTCTGGGGCTCTGCCTTCTATTCTGTGGACTGTAGAGAGAAGGCTAGGAGGTTACTCAATTCTCAGAAGAGTCTGCTTTTAAACCTTTGAGTTGCCTAGTTAACCGCTTCATATATAGTTAGCAATACTTCACGTTACATTCTACCTGGATGCGAGGTGCGGTGGCTCACGCCTGTAATCCTAGCACTCTGTGAGGCCAAGGTGGGAGGATCATTTGAGGCCAGGAATTTGAGGCCAGCCTGATCAAGAGTGAGACCCTGTCTCTACTAAAAATAGAAAAGATTAGCTGGGCATGGACGTGTGATGCACAGGGCTATTCCAAGACCCCAAGTAAGGGATGGATTGGGTTGTGGCAGTAGTGGAGCTAGTACGAAATAGTTGAACAAGAAATATATTTTTGAGATAGAGCTCAGAGGACTAGTTAATGGATTGGATTGATGGGACTGGACAGGGGAAGGAGACTGAGAGAAAGAAATCATGTATGACTCTAGGTTTTAGAGCAAATAAAGACTGAGAGGGAGGAATGGCAATGGCTTGCACCATAGGTTCACCTCACTGTGGCCTGAGAAACTCCATTTGGACTGCAAGAGTGAAGAAGAAAAGTGGCAAGTCCCTAAAAGAAGGGGAAGCAGCATGGATGTTACCTGGGGGCATGACTGACATCCTGCTTAGTCGCTGAATTATTGCCTGACAGCTCAACACTGCCCCTAAATGGACTTCTCCTTGGACAAGATAGCTAGAAAACATAAGGTTCACTTATTACTTCACTTCCCAAACATCTATGAGCACCTACTGTATGCCACTGGGTACTGGGAATAAAAAGTTAAATAAGATACAGCCCCTAAGGGGAAAAAACAAAACTTACTGGTGGGGGCTTGGAGACAAAGTCGAAGAGTTATAATCCTAGAGAGAGGCATGGGAATTATCGAGCTAGAGCTAGGAATCCTATCAGGCTACACATTGTTCTCTTGAAGCCAGAGACACCAGACTTAGAATTTAGCCTCTACTGGTACCCTTGACCCCACAGCATTCTTGGTTACTCAATTCTCAGAAGAGTCTACTTTTGTCCTTTGAGTTACCTGGTTAACCGCTTCATACATAGTCAGCAATACTTCACATTACATTCTACCTGGATGCTGGGCACGGTGGCTCACACCTGTAATCCTAGCACTCTGTGAGGCCAAGGCCAAGATCATTTGAGGTCAGGAATTTGAGACCAGCCTGAGCAAGAGTGAGACCCCCTCTCTACAAAACTAGAAAAGAGATAGCTGGGCATGGCGGTGTGTGCCCGTAGTCCCAGCTATTTGCGAGGTCAGCAGAAGGATCGCTTAAGCCCAGGAGTCTGAGGTTGCTGTGAGCTAGGATGACACCACGGCACTCTAGCCCAGGCAGCAGAATGAAACTCTGCCTCAAAAAAAAAAAAAAAATACTACCTGTGGTGACACACACAGCCTGCCCACTCCCAGTATAAGGATCACATCACTTGTTCCCTCAAAATCCACCCTATGTGTCTCCTAGTGAAGCACCAGCTAGCTTCTGCTGAAACCAGCTGAGCTCCTAGCCCTGTGGGATGAGTCCCCTGCTGCCTTCTCTGGTCTGGATCTGGTACAACTTACCCCACAAAGATCCAACACAGGATTGGCTCTGTGTATCCCTCCACCTAAAGTAAGGCACAGTCTATTTTCATTTAAGGAATGTCTTTATTGGAATTCCACCTTACTTCACCACAACTATCTGGCCTTCGTGGCAAAGAGAGTGAGCCCTGAACAAAGCTTTCATAACATTTTACAACAGACAATTTACACATATACTGCAAGAAATCTGTACAATACATTCCAAAACAATCAAACATTTAACAAGATTATTAAGAAACATGAATTTCCTCCTCTCTTGAATTACTGGTAGCTACTTAGCTTTTTAGCTCCTACAATAAAACGCCCTCCTTCCCAACATTCCTGTCATAGGAATCCCTGAATCAACTGTCACATAAGGTGCAAGTTCATGCTGAAGATGTGTCCCATTGGTTATGGAATGTGTCAAGATCCTCTCCAAGGTAGAACCTTTTACTGTAGCATAAATGTGGGAATACCACCTCCTTTCAGGTTCTCACTCATCACACATTCATCATTCACTGAGGGGGCTGATTTGAAACTTTCAAAAAAAAGTTCCATCCATTCAACTAGTATATCACACTAGTACATCCCAATCAGTTTGCCTTTTCTATGAGTGATTCTCTCCTATCTCTGTTACATTTATAATAGTCTATGCTTTCTACCTTTCCTACAAGGAAATCCAAATTTTGTTTCAGAAATCATCATCACTGCCCCCCTCAAGCCATTCCATTGTATCAAGTTTATACTTCAAGATCACTATTATTAAATAAACATATTCCCTGAAGCCTATCTCTCCCTGAATTTGTCTGTTGGAGGCCCTTCTTAGATTTTTTTCCCCACTGACCAATGTACAATTGGGATTCAAAGGTGTACCTGAATTTCCTACATTTTTATTCACAGAATTCATCCAAATATGAACTTTCTAATTGTGACTATCTGACCTCTAATTGAAGTCCTTTCCTCAATTGTGTGTTTTCTTTTATGTCCAGAAATGTCTGCTTATTTTGAAGATTTTTTTCATATTCCATCACTTCGATAGGTTTTATCCCCAGTATGGAGTATTTTATATTCTATAAGGGTTAAACTACCTTGACACTGGAGCCTTCCTTGCTATGACTGAAAATCACATGGAAAAGATTACTCAAAATCCTCTACAGTGATTTATACTATGTAAAGTATAACCCACGAACAAGGACCTCAGACGCTCTTACATTCATAAGGTTATTCTTCCACTTGCAATCTTTGAGACTCAGTAAACTCCACCTGCTACAGAGGCATCCTCATCCTGCTCCCATCCAGAGCATTCCCTCCCTCCTCGTGGGTTCTCCTCTGGGATGTGCCACTATGACTTCCCACATTTGTCACATTTAGAGAGTCCTCTCCAGTGTGTGTTCTTTTATGCTTGGTGAGGTTTGATCTGATATTAAAAGCCTTACCGCACTCATTACATCGGTAGGGCTTCTTTCCAGTGTGGATCCTTTTATGTTGGTCAAGGACTGATCTATAATTGAAGGATTTCCCACACTCACAATTATAGGGCTGCTTCCCACGGTGGACACTCTTATGGTTGATAAGACTTGAATGTGAGATGTACGCCTTCCCACACAAATCGCATCCATAGGGTTTCTCACCTGTGTGGATCCTTTTATGCACTGTGAGGCCTGAGCTGTTCCTGAATGCCTTTCCACACCTATCACATACATAGGGTTTCTCCCCCGTGTGGATCCTCTTGTGTTGTGAAAGGAGAGAGCTGTAACTGAAAGACTTCCCACATTCGACACACTTGAAAGGTTTCTCCCCAAGATGGACTCTTTTATGGCTTATAAGAGTTCTGCTTGAGAAAAAAGCTTTTCCACATTCATTGCATGTATAGGGTGTCTTGCCAGGGTGGGTACTTTTGTGATTGATAAGGCTTGAGTGTGAGATGTAGGCTTTTCCACACACATCACATTCATAGGGCTTCTCCCCAGTATGGATTCTCTTATGAACTTTAAGGCTTGAGTTGTTTCTGAAGACCTTCTCACACCTGTCACATTCATAGGGTTTCTCTCTAGTGTGGACTCTTCTGTGCTGAGAAAGGAGTGAGGTGTAATTAAAAGATTTTTCACACACATCACATTTGTAGGGCTTCTCCCCAAGATGAACTTTTTTGTGGTTTAGAAGGGCTCGGTAGGTGACGAAGGCTTTCTCACACTCATCACACTTAAAGGGCTTCTCCCCAGGGTGTACACTTTTATGATTTATAAGGCTCGAGAGTGAGATGTAGGCTTTCCCACATTCTTCACATTTGTAAGGTCTCTCCCCAGTGTGGATTCGTTTATGCACTTTAAGGCCAGAATTATTTCTGAAAGCTTTTCCACACTCATCACAGCCAAAGGGTTTTTCCCTTGTATGAATTCTTTTGTGCTGTTCAAGAGCAGAGCTATAGTTGAAGGATTTTTCACAATAGCTACATTTATAGGGCTTCTCCCCAAGATGGATTCCTTTGTGATTTTTAAGGCTAGAGCGTGAGATATAGGCTTTCCCACACACATCACACTTATATGGTTTTTCCCCAGTATGGAGCCTCCTGTGGACTTTGAGGCCTGCATTGTTTCTGAAAGTTTTCCCACATCCGTCACATACATAAGGTCTCTCGCCAGTGTGAATCGTTTTATGTTGCAGAAGGAGCGAATTATAACTAAAAGATTTTCCACACTCCTTACATTCATGGGCTTTCTTCCCAGGGTGAATACTTTTATGGACTGCAAGGCCTGAGCTATAGCTGAATGCTTTGCCACAGACATCACACTTGTAAGGTTTCTCTCCTGTGTGGATCCTCTTATGCACTATGAGGCCTGAGCTGTTCCTGAAAGCCTTCCCACATTCGTCGCATTCGTAAGGTTTCTCTCCAGTGTGGATGACTTTATGCTGAATGAGAAGAGAGCTATAATTAAAAGATTTCTCACACTCATCACATTTATAGGGTTTATCTCCAAAGTGGATGCTTTTATGGTTGAGAAGTGTTCTGCAAGTAATGAAGGCCTTCCCACACTCATCACATTCATAGGGCTTCTCACCAGTGTGGATCCTTTTGTGGACCCTGAGGCCAGAGCTGTTACTGAAGGTTTTCCCACAAATGTCGCATTCGTAGGGTTTCTCCCCGGTGTGGATCCTTCTGTGGACTCTGAGACCAGAGCTGTTCCTGAAGGCCTTCCCACACTCGCCACATTCGTAGGGCTTCTCTCCAGTGTGGATCCTTTTGTGCTGGTCCAGGACAGAGCTATAATTGAAGGATTTTCCACACTCATCACATTTACAGTTCTTCTCCCCAGAATGGGTGCTTTTGTGGTTTATAAGGCTGGAGTACGACATGTAGGCTTTTCCACATTCCTCACACTTGTACGGCTTCTCTCCAGTATGGATCCGCTTGTGGACCCGAAGGCTCGAACTGCTCCGGAAAGTCCCTCCACAGTCACTACACTCGTAGCGTTTTTCCCCTGTGTGCATAATTTTATGTTGAACTAGACGGGAATTATATTTGAAGGATTTCCCACACTCATCACATTTATGTGATTTCTTAACAGCACTGGCTTTCTGCTGCAGACTGGAGTGAGAGCTTCCATTAATGTTCTCCACACACTTGCCTTGTTCATTGCTTTTCTGCTCTGCAGGGACAGTCTGGTGTGGGATGTGTTTGGGGCTCAGTTGTGAACTATTTTCAGATGTCTCATCCCCCTGTTCCGTCTTTAAGTTTGCCATGTTCTTGGCTTTGCCAACTATCTCCCTGATGCCACTGTTGTCTTCCTTCATCCTTTTTCCTGCCGGCTTTTCCCAATGACTCTCTACTTTGCTATCCCAATCACACGTTTCACCAACCTTAGATTCCTGCACAGGATCCTTGTGAAGACTTTCCATTTTTGGCCACTTACATTCTGCATTTCCCACATTTTCAGACTTTTCAGTTGGTTCCTCATCCTCAGTGCCCATCTTCAAATGTGACACTAAACCAAGAAAATAAAAAGGATACGTGTTCACTTTGTTTAGAAAAAACTGGAAGAATCACATCAAAATTCACTCATTAACTTGATGAATATTTACTGACTGCATGCTATCAAAGAGGTATCATTTTTAAGTACCGGGGATACAAAAGTGGACGTGACAAAATATCTAACCCCTGTGGAGCTAACATTAAACTGCTACAGTCCCGTATTTTCAATGGCACAAAGAGCTTTTCTATTCTTGCATAACAGCTCAGCATTAGGGCAAGGTGAAAGGATGCACAGAACCAGAGGCAACACTGACCAGTATTTGAACAATGTCACTTAGTCATGGAAAAACAGAGGACAGACGACATCTCTGAAGAATAGGAAACAGAAAAATTAGTAAGACAAATGTCAGGTGTAACTTTTCTTTTTTTGATTATGAGAAGTTAGACATAATCAACAGAAGACAGGCAAAACTAAAGAAAAGGAGAAATCAGTACCTGGGTAAAGGTATCAGGGAGATGGTTATGAAATTATGAGGATAGTAATTTCAGAGATGAGAAACAAAGCAACCTGCAGCTGCCTGGAGTCGATTTGGCTTCCTGGACTTTCCCTTCCAGGAAAACATCAACTCTGGAAAGTGGGTGGCCAGGGAAGAACGCTATACGGAAGAACATGCTCTGGCCTGCTGTGGAGAGGCTTTCATTCCTGGTTATGAACAGGCTACCATAGTCAGTGCATATCAAAGATGAGAAGCAAAACCTCAAACCATCAAGCAAAGGAAGTAACACTGCCTAGGTCCAAATACCTAGCTGGATGACCCTGAGAAAATTACTTAGCCCCTTTGTGTAGCAGTTTCATCCTCTGTAAAACGAAGACAACAGGGTCTTTGCAAATATGAAATGAGACAGTGCACGTAAAGCATTGAGAACAATACCTGTCACTTGGTGAGCGCTATATGTTATTATTCATTACGGTATTATAACTAAGAATATGCAGTCAGGTTACTGGATCAGGGTCGGAACGTGGAGATAAAGCACATGACTCCTTCTCAAAGGAGATTCTAGGCCTGAGCAGGGACTCTTTGTTCCCTCGAAGGCAATCTACCCATGACTGGCACCCCATCAGCATCCACTTACTGACAGACTGAGTCCAGAGAATACACACAAAAGCTCCAGGCTAGTTATTCTTCAGCCTTAGACAATTAGACATTTGTGATTAGACTTTGTTAAAATTTGCATCTCCCCCTAGTACCCTGGGCAATTCTGTCGATCCTACTCAGAAATTCTATTTGTGAACATGTGAGGTGGTGGCAGGGGCAACACAAGTAAGACACAGACTTTGGAGGAAACCTGTATAAAGCATCACACTTATGATACAAGTTATGCTTATGGGAACAATGGACTCTGAATTAAAACTCACAGGACAAGGTATGAACTCGGGATCGCTAGGAAGATAAAATAAAGCGTCACTCCATAGACATTAAACCCAAAGGCGGTTCAGCTAAGAGAGCCTCCCCAAATGACTATTTGGTAATTAAGTATTAAGCAATATTAAGTAGTAAGTAAGATCATCAGAGGCCATTGAGAGATGGTAGGATGGCCTTGCTCCCCGACTCCTTTTCTTTATTACTCCAGGCAGAGCATTCCACATCACTTAAAATACGAGGGCTACTGGGTAGGCAGTGGAATTCCAGAACCATAAACAGCAACATACCATCTATCTATGCTCAGAATCCTGTTCCCACACATACCAGGGACCCTGCTCCACCCATTTCCTTTCAGCTCTGGCTCTCTATCTGTACTCACTCTCAGCCCTCAGGAGAGAAAGATGTTCAACTTCCAATAGCCATAAAACCAAATCCCTTAAGAGAAATACACAAAAATTGCTAGAAAAAAATAAAAAGAAGAGCTATGAGGGAGTACTAGCCATACTAGATATTAAAATATACTATAAAGCCCCTATAATTAAAATAATGTGGTACCAGTATATATACAGGCAAATGGAATAGAACAGAAAGTCCAGAAATTGTCCCCACTACACACAGAAATCAATGATAAAGATGGCACTGCAAATTACTGGGGGAAAAGATGGTCATTTCATTTGTTTATTTTTTTTGAGACAGGGTCTCACTCTGTTACCTGGGCTAGAGCACAGTGGCATCCTCATAGCTCACTGCAACCTCAAACTCCTGGGCTAGAGCGATCCCCCTGCCTCAGCCTCCCAGGTAGCTAGGACTATAGGTGCATGCCACCACGCCCAGCTGATGTGTTTATGTTTTTGTAGAGATGGGGTCTCACTATGGTGCTCAGCCTGGTCTGGAACTCCTGGCCTCTAGCAATCCTGTTTCCCAAAGTGCTAGGATTACAGGCATGAGCTACCACACCTGGCCAAAGATGGTCTTTTTAATAGTGTTGTAACAACTATAAAGCCATTTGGAAAAAGATAAAATTAGATTCATTCTTCACACCATACACAGGGATAAACTCCAAATGGAACAGAATTCTAAATATAAAATACAAATAATAGAAGAAAACATCAGTAAATGCCTCCAAGACTTGGGTATAGAGAAAGCTTTCTAACTATGACTCAGATGAACAAGATTTATAAATCTGACTATATAAAAACAAAATTGCATGGCAAAAATACCATAAGCAAAATTAAGAGATAAATGACAAAGTAGAAAAAAAAAATTCGCAAGATACACCATATATAATGGCCAATATCCCTAATATACAAATAATTTTCAAAAACTGAAGAAAAATAGACTAAAATGGTCCTTAAATATGTGGAAAGATATTCAACTTCAGTCACAATAAGAGAAAGGCAAATAACTACACTAAGATACTATTTCTCACCTGTCAGATTAGCAAATAGTCAAAGCTTAACAATATACTCTGTTGATGAGGCTGTGGAGGAAACAGGAACTCTCAGACATTGTTGAAAATGCAAACTGGCACAACTCCTGTTGAGGGGAATTTGCCAGTATCTAACAAAACCATGTATGCATTTACCCAGAAATCTCACTTCTAGGAATTTATACTGATGATATACCAACAACGCAAAACTATACGTGCACAAAGTTACTCATTGTAGCGTTACTTGCAACTGAAAAATCTGGAAAACTACCTAAATATCCAAGCATAGAAGACGGGTTAAATAAATTATGGCATATATACACAATGCAGCACAAAAGAGAACAAGGATATACTGTAAAACCAAAAAGGCACAGTGAAAAAAAGGGCATATATGCTACGTTTAGTGTACAACAGAAGGAAAACAAGAAAACAAGTATGTATCTGCTGCTCTTTATATCATAACAACGATTAACCAGAAAACAATGAAGTTTGTTACCTACAAGGGGTTGAGTGGAGCAGAAGGGATGGCAAGTGCAGGCAGACAGACACTCTATAGCTCTCTGTATAGTATTTACTTATGGAAGCATAATAACGTTCTGCATATTCAAAGAATAAAATTAAATCCATGAGGATAGGAAAGTAGAAAAACAGCTAAAACAGAAAGCAAACAGAAACAAATGAACTCATTTGTGTTTTACAAGAATACCATAACCACAGGAAAAGAACAAACAAAAAGAAACAAAGAAGGCCGGGCGCGGTGGCTCATGCCTGTCATCCTAGCACTCTGGGAGGCCAGGTGGGAGGATCGCTCAAGGTCAGGAGTTCAAAACCAGCCTGAGCAAGAGTGAGACTATGTCTCTACTAAAAATACAAAGAAATTAATTGGCCAACTAAAAATATACAGAAAAAATTAGCCAGGCATGGTAGCACATGCCTATAGTCCCAGCTACTCGGGAGGCTGAGGCAGGAGGATCGCTTGAGCCCAGGAGTGTGAGGTTGCTGTGAGCTGGGCTGACGCCACGGCACTGTAGCCTGGGCAACAGAGTGAGACTCTGTCTCAAAAAGAAAAAAAGAAAAGAAAAAAGAAAGA
>CAUYRT010090312.1:0-11761 GCA_963574885.1 Lepilemur ruficaudatus | reverse complement strand
TATATTTTTAGTTGTCCAATTAATTTCTTTCTATTTTTAGTAGAGACGGGGTCTCGCTCTTGCTCAGGCTGGTTTCGAACTCCTGACCTTGAGCAATCTGCCCGCCTTGGCCTCCCAGAGTGCTAGGATTATAGGCGTGAGCCACCACGCCCAACCTAGATCCCATTTTCTAAAGTAAATTCCTGAAGAGTGATCAAATGAGAAATAATTAAAAAGGCAAAATATACACTCTGGGAGGTCGAGGTGGGAGAATCACTTGAGGTCAGGAGTTCAAGACCAGCCTGAGCAAGAGGAAGACCCCCATCTTTACTAAAAATAGAAAAAATTAGCCAGGCATGGTGGTGCATCCATGTAGTCCCAGCTACTGGGGAAGCTGAGGCAGGAGATTCACTTGAGCCCAGGAGTTTGAGGTTGCTGTGAGCTAGGCTGACGCCACGGTACTCTAGCCCGGGCAACAGAATGAGACTCTGTCTCAGGAAAAAAACAACAAAAAAAGCAAAGTACAAAAGGAACTTTAGGGAGACAGCAATGAAAATAATCCTTTTTTTTTTTTTAAAGTGCTCAGAATCTGTTAATTTACTGAACAGTTTCCCAAATCAGTTCAAGACCAGAATTAGGCAAGTACTTTAGCTTAAGGGTCACAGTCTAATCCTACATTACCTAAAGAATGTGGTCCTTTGATCTTAGTCAACTTCCATCAATGATATGCCCAAAACAAGTGGTTGACATTCACTGACGATTGCAAACTAAGCATGAAGGTATCACATGAAAAGCGACTGTAAAAATACAGGCTCAAAGTTAAGGCAAAATAGGTAAAATGTTCCTTTGGTGGTATGTGCCCACCTTAGCTTTGTGTAATAGATTTTCCACAGATATATGCAGCAATCATAAGTAAAAAGCATATATCTATATTCCACAGATATATGCAGCAATCATAAGTAAAATCAATTACCAGTAATAAATCCAGATATTGGCTTTAAACTATGGAACTGCTGATCATGCTTCGCTCTTTCCTCTACAGTTATGGCCCAGATATCCAGGCTGCCTATAATCCAAAGAAAAGACAAATTATTCAGTGAGAAAAGAAAAACAAACTACTCTCACACACTATTTCTATAGCACTTCAAGATTTTGTCCATGTGTTATAAATCATTTGATAAATTAGCATCTGTTTGTCCTTGGAAATTATGCATATAAAGTTAGAAAATTAAGAGTAAAGCATGACAAAGAAAGTAATAGAAAGAGAGAAAGAGAGACAGAAATAGAGAGAGAAAGGAACAAATTCCTTTTTTAAAAACTTGCCCTACAATCCTATAGTTAGCAGGATTATATGAAGACATATGCGTTAATATTTTACTTACATAAACCTAAGCAAAAGACTAAGTTAACATTAACTTAAAATTGCACCCATAGGTGGCTTAAACGCCACAGATTAAAGTTATGAAAGAAGCAGCTGAGCCTAACAATTAGTATCCTGTGTGATTCTATGAAAATCTTTTTGAGGTGATAAAAATATACAAATACTGGGTTGTGGTGATGCTTACATAACTCTGTAAACTTACTAAAAATCATTAAACTGTACAGTTAAAACTGGTAAATTTTATGCTATGTAAATTATTCCTCACTAAAGCTATTTTTAAGAATGGGTATCCTGATAAAAAATAATGGCCAAAGAGCATGGGATTGAGGTTCTCCTTCAGCTCTTAGACTGGCCAAATATCCACTCACTACTGAGATCTTCCTCCCTTTAGTCTCCTCAAACAAATTCACTAAAATAATTCTAGATTACGTACACAAAAAGCTTTCAAAAGTTCAGACACTTTCCAAAAAGGTGGCAACACACAGTATGTATGTTTCACACAAAATGTGAGTGTGCCCTGCACACAGCAGAACGTCTCAACACTGTGTCTCTCTTCTCTACGGGGTCAGGTGTGACACGACAGGTAAAGTGGGAATCCATTCAGTCACAGTAAACATAGAAAAATATTTAGTATAGGGACAGAGTGGTGCCGGAGGCAGACATGGCCCCTTCCCTCACAGGCCTTAACAGTCCTGCAATTTCTAGAAAGGATTTTCATTGTCCTGTCAGAATTCATCCTTGGAAATATAAACAAAAGGAAAAACAAAACCCAGAATTTGTATAGGAATTAAGAAAGGGGACAAAAAAACCCCACAAAATAAAATAGGATAACTAATGATTTTGAAAAGTCTGCAGATCTCTGTACTGGAATCCCAAAGAGACTTTTACAGATAGGATCAGAGGATGGTGCCTTGTGCCTCCTAACTCTCTTCATGGCAACTAGATTAGACAGCTGCCAAGAGTAATCTGTTAACATGCTACGCTCTCTTTTGTTAGAAAAATACTTGGCCAGTAAGCAAGAACATTCAAAAATTTCCTAGTAAGGTTAGGAAAAATTACCTGAAAAACACATTTTATGCAGATTGATAAGTTTCAAGCAGATAAACTACAGTAAAATAAACCAAAAATGGCATGCTTCAAATCTGGGCTTTGAAAAAGTATAAACAACCTCGTCACTTCAACAGATAAATTGTAAAGAAAATAAGGGGGCCGGGGGTTCTTCATACTAAGAAGACTTAGGACACACATGAACTATTTGCACTGTATGACCCTTATTTAGATCCAATTTGAACAAACCATAACAAAAATCTTCTAGAGACCATCAGGGAAATTTTAACATGGACTACATATACTGGAAATTTTAGGTGTGATAATGGTATAGTAGTTGTCTTTAAATGTGTTCTGATCTTTTAGGTACACATACTAAAATATTTATAGATGAAATAATAAGATGGCTGGGAGGTGCTTCAAAAGAATCCAGATGAAACAATATTGGCCATGAGTTGATATTATCAAAACTATATGATGGAGTCCATGAGAGTTGATTATATGATTCACTCTACTTTTTTATTTACAATTTGCCATAATACCAAGTTTTAAAAATCTGGTCCCAAAGTACATTGAAAAGGAGAAATTTCTGAAAACTTACCACCAAAAGGTGTTGGAAACTGAGCCATGGTTCTGTTACTTTTACCTTGCTAATTGATGCCTGTAATTGAAATGCAACATTTAAGTTTATGAAAACTTCACTCCTGTATACTTATAAACACACTAACATGCTGTCTTTAATTACCACAGGACCAATACTAGAGCTAGAGTATAGCTCTACAAGTGAAAAGTTACAATTAAGGGGTTCATTCATATATTCATTCTCTGTATAGTTTTTAGTGCCAGATACAATGATGGGCACTGAAGAATGCTGATGAAAAGCTGGCAACAAAAAGCTTTCAGTTTAGTGAGTCATGACAGCCTACTTACTATACCATCAATGTTGTAAATGTTACTTTTTAAATACAGTTGTCCCTTGGTATCCCAGGGGATTAGTTCCAGGACCTTCCATGGATATAAAAATCCGAGGATGCTCAAGTCCTTGATATAAAATGGCACAGTATTTGCATATAAACTACACACATCCTCTTATATACTTTAAATCATCTCTAGATTACCTATAATACCTAGTACAATGTAAATGCTACGTAAATAGTTGTTATACTATATTGTTTAGAGAATAATGTCAAGGAAAAAAGTCTGTACGTTTAGGACAGATGCAATTTTTTTCCCAAATATTTTCAGTTGTGGTTGGTTGAATCCATGGAGGAGGAACCTATGGATATGGTGAGCTGACTATACCTTTTTCTTAACCATCATATATATACCAATCCATCTACTTGATGGTTATGATAACTGCTTCTCTTCATTGAGCACTTAGTATATGGTACTCATGGTACTAAATAGGTCTTACCTCTTTTAATTACAATCACGGCCCTATGAGATAGGTTACTATTATAACCACCCCATATTACAGATGAAGAAAATGGGAATCAGAAAGGGTAAGTGCCGGGAGCAATACCACTCATTTGATGAACAAGTTGCGACTTGAGGCAGGCAGCTAATTCCACAGCCTGTGTTCCACCTATGAAAAACACTGTCTGAATTGCTGCTTAAAGATTTTGAAAAAGGCTGTAAACAATGCATATTTTACCACTGTCTGTCCAGAATACCAAACACAAATCTAATGCTCAAAAAATCCCCATCAGGCATTATTTGTTCATGAACAGCCAATGTGAACAAAGTCAGTCCTCTTCCCCAACTTAAAAAAGGAAAAAAAATCTAGATTTAATGAACATTTTTCCTCATGTTTAATTTTAACAAATCAGTAAATGTACATGATTAAAAATGGGTACTGAATATAGATTAAAAATTTTAGATAAATTTAAAAACAAGCCAGTCTCTTGCTCTAATACACATCAATTTCATCTTCCAATCTGTCCATGGAATTTTTTCCAACTATCATATTTTTAAATTTCCAAAAGCACTTTCTTGTTCTCTACTACATTCCCAGTACTCTGTCCTTTTTTTTTTTTAACAGACACTTCAACTTCTTCTGATTTTTTGTTCATTTTACATTTTAGTTTTCTCCTGTTTCTTGTATCTTTTGATTCCTCCCAAGTTTCTTTTTGTTTTTGAATGCTGGACTGTTTTGGTGTCTCTCTTTGACTTCTGAAGCTTTCCTTACATATTCGGTGATCCCTGGATGCTCCTTCATATTTAAGAGTGAGGCATTAAAAAATGGCAGGCTGATGAGCTTCTCTGTGAGACAATCGGGTATACTGAGTCGCGTTTTCACTGGGAGACCTCCAGGTTCAGGATGTGGAGGTTTTTTTCATTGAAGCTGTTCAGTTTTGCCAGAGAGAAAGAAATGTTGGGTGAGGTGAGAGGGAACAACTCACCTACGTGCTGGCTTGGGGAGGAGTGCAGAAGGGAGAAAGAGGTAAGATCTCACACTTCAGTGTGCAGATTTGTCCATGGCCCCTTCATTTTCAGTGTCATGCCTCCACTCTCTAGTCTGGAGCAAGCACCTCTGGTTCCAGTGCTCTTCCCACCTCCCCAGAAGGAAAGGGACTAAAGTAGTCACCTGTCTCCTGGGGTTTAGGAGAGGGAGATTCAAAAGATCTGGATATAGACTTCTAAAAATTCCCATTTGGGGCTGCAAAACTGACTTCTGCCTTTGGAAATGCCTGGAGCCTCCAAGTACCTAGAAGCCTCTCAAGATATCCCTGGGGCCAGCCAACTTGTATCTCCTGTTAATCAACTTGTGCAGGTACTTAGGTTGTATCTTCCTCTGTGAACTCAGTTACCACTCCTACATTCACTTTCTGTTTTGCAAGAAACGGTAAATTTCTTTTGTTATTGTCTTCTGTATTGTTCTTTTTTTCCTTATGAGTTAACATCTTTTATCCTTCCTTTGTGGTTATGGCAGACTTTAGGGATGGAGAAGAGAAAACACGTGTAGTCAAGGTACCATACTTAACTGAGGTCTGTGAATCAGTTTTAAGCAGACTATTTCTCACTGCCAATTCCCCTCAGAAACTGCAGCTGTAATTCTCTTCCTCCACTATTTTTCACTCAGTATATTATGTAGCCAAGCTTGATAATTTTTCAAAAATTTTTAATGTATTTAATCTTACTTAATCCCCATAAAGTTCTTTTGAAATTGACATGTCATACATACATCTTTTCATTGAGCTTTTCAAAAATGGTAAACTCTGAATTTTAAAAGCATAATAAAATAAATTTTAATATATCTAAGATGAGAATACAGTCTATTCATTTACTTCTATTCTTTACTATTGCCCCACCACCAAAAAAAAGTTATTGATTTCTCTTCTTTGTACCCAGCTACTTTACCACATTTTCTTATTGGTGTTAATAGTCTCTCAGATGAGTCTCTTAAATTTTCTATATCTATATCTTCTGGAAATAAAGACTTGAATTATTAGATAAGCCAAAACCAATAAAATTAGTTATATAAAATCATTGTGAAAGCAGTAATTTTTGTATTGTCTCTGATTTTCATAGCAACAGTTTTGGTGTTTCATATTTTAATACGTTTGGTTGTTGCATTTTGATACAGTCTTTAACATGTTTAGGTAGTTTCCTTCTATTCCTATTTTGCTTAACATTTTTATTAAGGAATGACTGCTAAATTTTTTTTAGAAGCATTATTTTTTAGCATCTAATGAGAGAATCATGTATTCCTCCTTGAATTAACATTTTAAATTATAGTGATATATTTCCTAATATTAAATTATCCTATAATTTATGTAATAAACCCAATTCAGATATGCGTGTTATTCTTTTATTACACAGCTAGGATTGGTTTGCTAATATTTTCTTTAGACTTTTTGCTTAAGAAAATGTTATGTTCTATGCAATAAATTGGCAAATCTATAGGAAATAGATGCACTTCTCCCTTATAGATTTCTAAGATTCTCTTGTAAAAAAGGTATAGAACTTTAACAGAACACAGAAATAATTGGAAATGTAAAGATATAACATTAAAAAATACCAAGAAAAAAATGATTTTAGAGGTGAGTTTGAATTAATTTTCAAGGAATAATACCTGGTACCAAAACCATTCCACAAAGATCACTCTCCAATTTATTTTATGAAGCCAGCATAATCTTAATACTAAACTATGATACTGAAAGCAGAGATACCATTTTCACTTATAAATATAGACATAATAATTTTATACCTTATTTTACTTTACAGCTATTGTGAGAGGGTCACAGCTAGACAGAAGTATAATAACTCTTATGGTCCAGAGTATACCTTGGTTGTCATCAGTTCCTGGCAAAGTACCTAACACTACTTGCTGTTTACTATCCTACCCTAGAACTTACAAAATAATTCCCACCTTGTGTGAATCTCTTCCCCCAAATCTTTCACCTCACTATGATCAACATTAGACTAAATTTATCTCCTGGCCCTTCCAACATCCATCTCTACTTCCCCTTCATCTTACATCTATTAAGTGACAACCGAATTGACTGCTAACTCCACTTCCTCTCTCTTTCCCTCCCTATTTTTAAAGTCCTATTCCTACAGTGTTACTAGTCTCAGCTGGATATTAGTAAATAAACTATTAATATCTGATAAAAAAACAAATCACTTAGAGGTATGAATGAAGATGCACCTTCTAGGCTTATTTACTAACACAATAGCCAAATGCTGGTTTAAGGATGAGGTTGGAATGTTCTCACGTATCTTTCTTCTTACCACAGGTCATGCAAATGCCATTCACAGCTAGGTTTTCCTCAGCTCCTAGGGAAACCCAGATATAAGTACTAACATGTAGACGAAGCAACAGGATAAAACCATCTTGGCTTTAGGTGTTTTGTTCCTACTTTTGTAAAGATTTGTTGTATGTAATACTATACTTTAAAAAAATAAAATAATTTGTAAAGGGCCACGATATTGTGTAAAAAAAAACAAAAAAAAAAACACATATCTAAGACTTTAAAATGTCACAAACCAGAGCTTTGGTTCTGCTACATAAACCCACTACATCCTTTCTGTCCCACTTACTAAAACTAAAAATGCTGGACAAAACACAAAAATATAACAACCTGAGGACAATAAGAAGTAAACAAAGTATGAAGGTTAAGGAGGGGAGTCAAAGGTTTCCCTCTTTTTTGTTCTCTTTTCTCTATGAACTTTGCCCCAAGAGTGGCCCAGGCAGCGAACTAGGAAGTGAGGCAGAGGGGCAGAGGCTAAACCTCCTGGAGAAACTCAGCCTTTCTGGCCAAAGGAACTAACAAAATGGGCCCTTGTGGGCTGAATAGTACAGGGAAAACCAGAGAAGAGAAAGCTGGAGAGGGGACCTGAAATTTTGTGAATGAATTCCCGCTAGTCACAGGCTCACACCTGAGCTGTGGATATGCAGGACAGGTCCAAAGTAGCAGGGCAACAGTCTCAGAAACTGAACTGAGAATGGAACCCCTGTCCAGACAACAGAGAGAATTTGTAGTCTGAACCTAACCAAGTTAGATATCTGCTGAAACAAAGAGCAGCATTCTGCAGAGGATTATAACAGCATATAGAACCTACACAATCTGAAATTCAAAACATCCAGGATATAATCCAAAATTTTCATACAAATAAGAAAAATTCTCAAAAAAATAAAAATAAAAATTCAATTGGCCGGGCACGGTGGCTAACACCTGCAATCCTAGCACTCTGGGAGGCCAAGGCAGGAGGATTGCTCAAGGTTAGGAGTTCGAAACCAGCCTGAGCAAGAGCAAGACCCCGTCTCTACAAAAAATAGAAAGAAATTAATTGGCCAACCAAAAATATATAGAAAAAATTAGCCAGGCATGGTGGCGCATGCCTATAGTTTCAGCTACTCGGGAGGCTGAGGCAGTAGGATCGCTTGAGGTTGCTGTGAGCTAGGCTGACGCCAGGGCACTCTAGCCCAGGCAACAGAGTGAGATTCTGTCTAAAAAAAAAAAAAAAAAAAATCCAAAGAAGTCAGGAAAGGAGAAATAGAAGAAAGGAAGAAAAAAAGAGTAAACAAAACAAATAATAGGTTGGCAGATCTAATTACAACAATAAATAATTATATTAAATGTTAATGATATAAACACTAAAGTAGAAAAAAACCTAGAAAAAGACATGTAAACCAAAAGTGAAAAGGAAATGATAAAGATGTGAACACATATGAAAGAAATAAAAAACAACCAGACAATAGAGAAAATTCACAAAACCAAAATCTGGTTCTTTGGGAAAAAAAAAACTGACAAACCTCTAGCTAGACTGAGGTGTAGAGGAGAAGAAGGGATAACAAATCATACAAATTAAATAAGGATCACCCCCATCAATCCTACAAACAATAAAAGGGTAAGAAATACTGGAAGCAACTTTATGCCAACAATTTGGCAACAAATAAGAAATGAACAAGTTTCTTAGAAAATAAAGCTTACTAAAATTGATACAAGGAGAAACAGAGTATCTGAATACTCTATATATAATCTATTAAAGAAAGTGATTTTATAATTAAAAATCTTCCCAAAAAACAAAACTGCAATCTCAGATGGCTTTACTGGTAAATTCTACCAAACATTCAAGGAAGAAATAACATAAAAATTATGCAAATTTTTCAAACAAAAGAGGGATCACTGCCTACTTCATATTTTGAGGTACATTCAATGCAATCCCAACCAAAACTGCAGCAGGCTTTGTGGTAGAAATTGGCAAGCTGATATTAATATTTATATGGAAATGCAAAGGACCTAGAATATCCAGAGCAATTTTTAAAAAGAACAAAACTGGAGAATTTACCCTGATTTTAATATTTACTATAAAACAACAGAGATCTTTTGGTATTGGTGTAAAGATAGATCTATGGAACAGAAAAGTTCAGAAATAGACCTACATGTTTGGTCAATTGATTTTTGGCAAAGTTGCAAAAGCAAATCACAAGAGGAAAAAAATAAAATCTTTTCAAAAAATGAAGCTGGTTCAACTGGATATCCAGGTACGAAAAAAAGCATCGACCCTTACCTTACATAATACACAAGTATTAATTTAAAATGGGCCACACGTCTAAATGTAGAACCATATAAGCTTTATATAAACATTTTAAAAGATCAGAGAGTATCTTCATGACTTTGGGCTAGACAATTTCTTAAAACACAAAGACGCATGAGGTACAAAACAAAAAACGAGTAAAACGGGCTTCATCAAAGTAAAAAAAAAATCAGCTCTTCAAAAAACATCATTGGCTGGGTGCAGTGGCTCACACCTGTAATCCTACGCACTCTGGGAGGTCCAGGCTGGAGGATCACCCTGAGCAACATAATGAGATCCCATCTCCACAAAAATATTTAAAAATCAACTGGGCATGGTGGTGCATGCCTATAGTTCTAGCTGCTTGGGAGGCTGAGGCAGAGAGGATCCCTTGAACCCAAGAGTTTGCGGTTGCAGTGAGTTATGATGATGTCACTGCACTCTAGCCTGGGCAAAGGAGTGAGACTCTGTCTCAAAACAAACAAAAATATCGTTAAGAAAATTTTAAAAAGCAAGTCACAGACTGGGAGAAAACACTGTCACACATATATTAGACAAAGGACTTGTATCCACAATGTATTAATATGAAGAACTCTCATAACTTAAAAATAAGACAACTCAGTGATGAAATGGCTGGAAGGATAAGAGACGTGAACAGACACTTCACAAAATAAATTACAGAAATGGCCAATAAACACATGAAAAGATGCTCAACGTCATTAAATATCAGGGAAATGCAAACTAAAATCACAATGATATGCCACTATATTTCTACTAGAATGGCTAACATGAAAAAGAATGGCCCTACCTAGTGCTGGCAAGGATGTGGAGCAGCCAGGCTCACACACTGCTGGTGGGAATGTAAAATAGTACAGCTTTGGAAAATCTAGTTTTCTTAAAAAGTTATACAACTACCATGCTGCCCAGCCACTCTACTTCTAGGTATTTAGCTAAGAGAAATGAAAATTTATACCACACAAAGATTTCTACAGATATGTTTATATCAACATTTGGTTCTTACATATTTTTAAGAGCCAAAAACTGAAACCCAAATGCCAATCAACTGATGAATGAACAAATTGTGGTCTATTCATACAGTGAAATACTACTTAGCAATAAAAAGGAACCACTATTACTACACGCAATAACAGGCATGAATATCAAAATTATTTTGCTAAGCAAAAGCAGCATGTTAAAAAAGTATATATCTATGATTCCATTTTCGCAAAAATTCTAGAAATTATAAACTAATCTATAGTAACAGAAAATCCATCAGGGGTTGCCAGAAGATGGAAATGGAAGAAAAGACAGATTACAGAGAGGGACAAGGAAATTTGGGGGGGATGGAAGTGTTTGCTTTCTTAGGAATAGTGATGGTTTCACAGGTATATGCTTATGTCAAACCTGACCAAACTGTACACTTTAAGTATATGCAGTTTTGGCAGAGTGAGGTGGCTCACACCTGCAATCCCAGCATTTTGGGATGCTGAGGCGGGAGGATGGCTTGAGGCCAGGGATTTGAGACCAGCCTGGACAACACAGTGAGACCCTGTCTCTACAAAAAAATGAAATAAAATGTCATTATATATTTTAAAAAAAATATGTAGTTTAGTGTACTTCAATTATACTTCAATAAGGATAGAACACAAACCACAAAGAAAATACAAAGAATAAAAGTCAAGAGTTTTGCATTCTTAACAATTCAATACAAATTAGAATATCTACATTGATGGAATTCATAGCTCTCCTCTGAGAGAAGGAATTTTCAGTAACTCTCAACAAAGACTTTGTCTTTTAAAAAAAATCTCAACTTTAAGCTCAACTAAATTGAAAGGATAGAACAAACGATGGGCAATAAAGTTTTTGAGGAAGAATTACGTGGTAGACCTCAGATTGTAAATAGGAATCCTGAATGATAGTATTTAGTAAAGCTGACAAAGAGAAAATTTCTTCTTTAAAAAGTTTAATTTTGTTTTATTTTTGGTAGAAGTGAGATGCAATGGAGCACAGTCTACACTGAAACTAAAATGCTTTATTGGAAATCACAAATTACTAATTTTAAGTTCAACATATCTAGTTTTTAGTAATGAATGCCTTTTATTGAAAACATTAAGACCAGTGATTTGTCTAAATACCTTTATGACCAAGTAACAAATGCATATAACAGCTATACTCAGATTTTTTTTTTTGTTTTTTTTTTTGAGACAGAGTCTCACTCTGTTGCCCAGGCTAGAGTGAGTGCCGTGGCGTCAGCTTAGCTCACAGCAACCTCAAACTCCTGGGCTCAAGCAATCCTTCTGTCTCAGCCTCCCGAGTAGCTGGGACTACAGG